>SKCR01040467.1:0-71736 GCA_019454045.1 Zanthoxylum bungeanum | reverse complement strand
CGAATTAATAAAATAACCCAGTAAGATCAGAGTCGATCCACAAAGAATAGATTTAGTAAAATAAAATAATAATTTGAATGAAAAATAAAAAGGTTGATTTAAATTGCGACAATAAAATAAAATGATGGGGCTAGATGATCCACTTTTAATATTTCAAATTTAAAAAGCTCACTTTTTATAATAAATAAATTGTCATTATTACCCAATTAATTTATTTCATGAATTAATTATGCCAAAACAAATAAAATCAGCCCTATAGGCGGTAGTAACTTTGTCTATAACAAGTCCAGTTAGGTACTCAATTATGCTAAATAAATAAAACCAGCGATATAGGAGGTAACAAAGTTTGTCAATAATTAATCCAGAATTAAATTAAATATTAATCATTAGATTACAATTTATATATTATAATATAAGTGAGATTAATCTAAATTTTCATATTAAAAGTTTCACCATTTACCTCAGCAAAAGGAAATTAGCTACTCATAATATGAATAAAAACACGCATAATTTTATTACTGAAAGAAAAAGAAATTACAAGAAAAAGCTTACAAAAATAAAACACACAATAGCCAGATCCCTTCTTAAAACCTCATATAGAATTCTATGGAGTAAGCTGAAGAAAATGAGGTGATGAACACCTCTATTTATAGGTGAGATGCTCGGCACCTCAATTATAAATTTATAAATTTTTTTTACAAATTTGGTAAAATTTTCAAAAGACATTTTAACATTTAGTAAGATTTTTCTAAGGCTATTTGTTTTCATTTGATAATTGTCCAATATTTTTCCAAATTTGTCAACCTTTCACTTTCGGTGGGTCATTTCATGTTATTTTATTATTTTTGTATTTTTTTACTTTTTTTTTTTGTTTTGAAATTTTAATAATTACATATAACATACTTTGGATTTTTGATAAATTTCGGTCTTAAAAACTTCAGAATTATAAACTCTTATGAACAGAAAGGTTGTAGCTTTTTGAGTCTTCTTTCATCTAGAACTGAAATCACTTCAATTCGATATTGGAGTAAAAAGTTATGTCCAAAATACGAACATTGCACATGGCTTGAATTTCTGAAAATGTACACTGTTAGAATGCCCTATTAAATTTATGACCTTCAAAATCCAAATGTCAATTCCATTTTTCTAGATATGCATCCAAAGTATTATTTCACCTACATAAAAGATAAAAATCACAATAAAAATATATGAAACATCAATTTAATTAATATGCTAAATTAAGGGGATTAATGAAACTACAAGTGTAAAATGATTGATTTTTTTAATAAATGTGCACTTTTTAGTGTTCATCACACCCCCAACCAGCTTATTACTAGTCCCTATTAATTTAAGCGAAAAAAACTTTAAAAGATAAATTCTTATCCAAATTAATAATTGTTTTCTTTATTTCTAAATGATCAAATAAAAAAAACTCTCCTTTACTTTTTATCCTTCTTCCATACACAAAAAAAAAAAAAGTATTAATCAATTCATTGTGCCCACAATATTCACATGTCTTGTTGAAAATAAAGTAATATTTTTGTCCTAAAATTATATTAGAGTTCACACCTTTTGGCAATGAATTTTATTTATAAATAAATAAAAAAATATTTTTTTAATAATGCATCATCAATCATTGTAACGAGCTTTGGGCCAGTGACTCTCAAACCAATTAGCTTTAGGGCACTAGATGTCAAGACACCCCTACAGACTTAATTGCTCGGATCTCAGATATTAAAAAGAAAAAGAGTCTGATTTCCTTAAGCTTTCTTTTTAACCCATGTAACGAGCTTTGGGTCAGTGACTCCCAGACCAGTTGGCCTTAGGGTACTAAGTGTTAAGACACTCCTACGGACTTAATTGCTCGAGTTAGAGAGCCTACAAAATCAAACTTATTCACATTATTTTTTTTTATTTTTTTTACAAACTCAAGCTCTACCGTTTTACGCGAACAATCACTGCTTACAGAGGCAATATGTCCGATTACTAAGTAAGAGCATTGTTAGATTTTTTTTTTTTTGAATAAACACTAACTCCACTGCCTTTAGGTGCTACCTCCAACAAACTAGAGAACTGAATATTATAAAAGTTTCACTTACAACCCATATTTATATGTTACCGTGTATGTTGATAATACCTGTCAGATGAGCATATGAAGATCAAATTTAATCAATATTATAGAGAATTCATAAATTTAAATGATTCAAAAAGAAAAGAACAAAAATAACTTGTTACGAATATTTTTAAGATGCGTCTCAGGAGCGAAAACTCCTTACACGGCCACCTCTAAACAACAATTTCACTTGGTTAGTCAAAAATTTATTGTTACATTATGTGTATTTGTTTTTTGAAAACACAAAAGAAAATCAAAAAAAAATATTTATATATTTTTTTTTACACACAAAATAACAACAAAGCAAAAACATCATAATAAAAACTTTTTTAAAGAAAAACACAACAATGAAATTTAAAATAAAAACTGAAACATAAAATAAAAACTATCTAGTCAACTATCCCCTCCCCCTAACCAAATTAAGACATTGTCCCCAATGTCTGAAAAAGAAGAAATAGAGTTTAGAAGTCATCACCTTGTTAGTGTGGAATTGACAATTGAATCTACGACTATTTAAAAGAAAAAAATTACAGATTAAGATTCAAGTCCACTCTACGCTTCTTGCCACGATCATTACCAAACCAGTTTAACTTGGAAAGAATGTGGTCGATTTTTGGTTCATAAGCTAAGAGTTTGTCAATTAAATCATCAGCTTTTCTTACAGTTAGGAAGATATCTTTTACCGGTTTTGAAACAAACCCATTTCTTTTGGCATCCTCAAGAAATATAAAAAGAAAATCGAAAAATTCATCAAAATTAAGTAGTCCAATGAGTTTTTGGTGAATGTTCAAGTTTGCCCATAACGCAACTGTGAATATTTCTTCCAACGTGCCAAGCCCACCTGGTAAAGCAATAAAAGTGTCAGCATGATTGATCATTTCAGTAAGTCTTTCACACATACCTTAGACAATGCATTCTTCTCCATTTGGTTTTCCGATGAGGTTTCCCTATATCAAAGGTTTTGGAATGATCCCCAAAACTTGACAGCCATCTTCTTGCACAGCCTTTGAAACACATCCCATCAGTCCAAGATTGTCACCGCCATATATTAAATGCATGTTTCTTTCCGCCATAACTCTACCCAATTCTTTTGCAGCCTCAACAAATTCTGGTTTAGTTCCAGAGCTAGTTCCACAAAATACACAAATATTAATGACTCTTCTTCTTGAAGTTGTTTCCATTTTTATTCTTTCTCTTATCTGGATATGTCGAAGAGAGAAATGACGAACTGAATTTATAGATCCTGAAAAAGGGTGAGTAATAAATGCACTAGTACCTGCAAAATGATAATTGTCAGATGAATAGTAAATTGGATCGGTAAAGTCAAAAAGTTTAGATATTGTCGGCAAAAGTAAAGGAAATCAAAATATTAAATTGAAATAAATCAAAACAATAATTTAAAGTGAAGGAAATCAAAGCAATAAATTGAAAAATATGTACTGGTAGTTGTGATTGTGGCTCACATCTTCCTTTGGTTTTACGTCCAGTAACGACTTGAACACCCTCTATGGGTCGAAGATATGCTTCCCATCTAATTTTCTTATAAATTGGCAAACATGGTCTTTTAAAATTAGATTCCCAAGACTGTATTTTTGTCTTTATTTTTGAAATTGTGTATGTAAATTGTGAATTACTCGATGAACATATCCACTAGGATGTGTCTCAAGAGTCAATGATATATCATCTAAAGACTTCTTACTCAAGACATCTATAATAAATTGAATTTTATCTTCGCGATTGTCAGACATCATTTCTAAAGAACGACAACGAGTGTTGCACGTCCAGCGTGCACATTTATAACAAACATCTAACTGTTTAGATCTTCGTTTCTTAGCATATGTGTTTTTCCCTAAACTAAGCATGTAAGAAATGAAAGAATTAGATTACTCACCTGTCAAGAGAACTCTTGCTTCAATTACTCAACGAATATCACTAGGAATACCATGGATCATAAGAAGCCTCATTCTTTCGGTGCGTGCTTTGTAAATTTTCATCAGAGCATTTTGGGGGAGAGAAGGAAAATGTATGTGGAGTTTTGTAAGAGTTTCTTCCATGCCTTGATTGTAGGGTATTAATAATTTTAGGAAACTGAAAGAACCGACTTAGAGTCACGGAGTACCATTATCTGATGTTTAACCGGGGTGCAAGATTCTGACAAAAAAGGAAAAGATAAGAAATACAGTAAAACTCAAGAAAATTAAAGTTAGAAAAATACAAAAGAAAAGAAAAGAAAATACATCAATCACAGTATACTGGGTTTGAAAGAAAAATATATTCTTGAAAATTTGAACATTCTAAAAATGGTTTCAGACGTTGTCCATTCACTTTAAATACATCATCATCCCTACGATTCTCAATGTCAATAGCCTTATATGGATAAACGTGTTTCACAATAAATGGGCCACTCCATTTTGATTTCAATTTTCCAGGAAATAAATGAAGACGAGAATTATAAAGTAAAACTTTTTAACCAATTTCAAATGTTTTTCGTGAAATTCGACTGTCATGAAATGCCTTAGTTTTAGCTTTAAGAATTTCTGCATTCTCATATGAATCATTCATTAACTCTTCAAGTTCATTTAATTACAGTTTACGTTCATGACTGGCATTTTCAAGGTTTGAATTGAATGCTTTAATAGCCCAATATGCCTTATGCTAAAGTTCTACATGCAAATGACAAGTTTTCCATAAACTAGACGATAGGGAGACATTCCCAAAGATGTTTTGAAAGTTGTTCGGTATGCCCAAAGTGCATCAGTCAGTCGAAGAGACCAATCTTTGCGATTTGGGTTGACCTTTTTTCCAAAATTTATTTGATTTCCCTATTTGCTAGTTCAACTTAACCATTTGTCTGAGGGTGATAATGTTAGACAATTATGACCCATAGCGTCACTGTTTGTAAAAGACATTGTGTTTTTGTACAAAATTAACTATGTAGTAATGAAATTGCCTTTTACCGTTTCGTAATTTATTTACTCTGATATATAAATGGTAGAAATCCTTATGATTAGTTCCGGATTGAGATGATATGAGACAATATCAATCCATAAAGGTTTAATCATTAAATATCCCTAGTCGTAGTATTATCGAGACTGGACATCGATAATGCGGAATAGACTAGTATTGCACTTGTGCGCGTTGTGAGGGCATAACGACACAGTTCTCATATGTTTAAGTATTGGATACTTATGCAAGTGCGATAGGAGGTTGTGTTTTACCGATGGTACGGAAAACAGCTTCGCTCTGGATAGACCCCGCGGAATCCCATTGGTAGTATGTATATGTGTCTATGGGAGTCCGCTTCAGGGTAGGTGTATTTGGTCTTAACCTGAGACTTGCATCGCTAGTACTTGCGACAATCGGTAAACTTTCGTTTTGGTCGTCCAGGGCTTTAACATGTTCTGTATACGCCTCTTTTAGGTTTATTGAGAATCTTAGTGTATTGGATGTGATGTCAAGATGGAAGTATCACTTCAGACATATGGTGATGATGATCACGCATGGATTCAGAACTGGTTCTCTATAGTGTTGCAACCATCGAGATAATATGACAAGGTCATGATTATCCGATTCAAAGAGACTAGTTGCTTGATATCCGATATGTGCTTCGTACAGGGCAGACACTATTCCAGCCCCAGGCCTTGCACGTGACATCAGATACTGGATCGCTATACGCAATACGACGTATATTACGCCTGACATAGATTGTATATTCCAGTAAGAATATTTCTGGAGAATTGGGTAGGCACGGTGCTTTGCTAGAAGCCAACCATGTCTTGTAAATCGGTAAGCACGTGGTACGAGGTACTCACTTTATCGGATAGTCCGATAACCGGATTTACTGCCAACATATCCAGAGGTCTCTTGGGTCGCTTCCCAAAGATTCACCGATGACAGTTGACTTACACTAGAATTAATCTGGGATTAATTTAGAGAAAGAAAATTAATCTGGGATTAATTGAGGCTTTATTTAATCTGGGATTAAATGTGTTCGGAAGAGAGAGAACGCGATTAATTTGGAATTAATCGGTAAAATAAATTTAATAGTTAAATTTGATTTTCCTATTTAATTTTTCTTATGGGCTAAAATTAATATATCGAATATATTAATATGAATTGGATTTCATTACGAAATTAAAGTCGGACTTTAATACGAACGAACGAATTATTTTAGAATTAATTCGTAAACGACGTTCGTAATATATTTGCGAGGCATCGTTGTTTAATTAAATTAGATTTAATTATTTAGCGACGAAAGTTCGTTTAATTGGATTAAACGGAACCGAGCCGCGGTAAATGTTCGTAGAGATATTTGAATTTTGAATTCAAATGTGAGGCCCACTTCACATGTGTGGTAGTTGGCATTTATTCCTAGCCACCTACCACTCAACCACCTTGTAATGGTTTTGGTAAAACCATTTACCCAACTACCAAGTTTAGGTGAAAAGGGTAAAAGTGTTTTACCAAAACCAACTCTCTCTCTCTCATTTTGTAACACATTACACAAAACACTAAACCCTAGCACTATGGCTTGGGCGTGAGCCTCCATCTCTTTCTCTCATTGATTTTGTGGCAAACTCAAGTAAGCTAGCACTTCAAATATCAACAAAGGTGATAGGGAAACATCTTCAAGAGTTGGAATCAACACTTTAAGCTTGGGACTTAGAGTTCTCTTCTCAAATTTTAAAAGCTCAAATATGTTCGTTGTAAGTATTTCCGCAACTTATAATGATCTTAATCACTTGTTTTCATGCTTATTAGATCCTTGGCATGTTCTAGGAACACTAACAGATAAGAGGTAGAAACTTTATGTGTAACTCTATACTTTTTCATTAAGGACTCAAAAGGCCTGTTAAAAAATGTTTACCTCCATCGCTTATAATGGCTTGAGGGATTCCAAATCGATTTAAAATATTTTCTTTTAAAAATTTAATCACAATTTTATGATCATTATTTCGACAAGGAATTGCCTCAACCCATTTTGAGACATAATCGAATGCAACTAAAATATATAAAAATCCAAATGACAGTGGAAATAAACTCATGAAATCTATCCCCCAACAATCAAAGATTTCGATGACAATGATAGGATTTAAAGGCATCACGTTTCTTTTTGAAATGGATCATAACTTTTGACAATTTTCACAAGTTTTGCAAAAAGCATGGGTATCTTTAAAAATGATGGGCCAATAAAATCCACACTGTAAGATTTTTGCAGTGATTTTCTTAGATGAGAAGTGACCTCCACATGCCTCTGAATGACAAAACTGAATAACACCACTTATCTCATTTTCTGGTATGCATCGTCGGAAAATTTGATCAGGGCAATACTTGAACAGATATGGATCATTCCAGTAGAATCTTTTGACTTTGGTCAAAAATTTATTCTTATCTTGATGGCTCCAATCATGAGGTATTTTTCCTGTTGCGATAAAATTTACAATATTAGCATACCAAGACATTGTATTTACAGAAAATAAAAATTCATCAGGAAAAGAGTCATTGATAGGAGTTGTGTCAATTGATGACTCATTTGTGAGTCTCGATAAATGATCTGCAACTACATTCTCTACTCATTTCTTATCCTTGATTGTGAGATTGAATCCTTGAACCAACAAAATCCATCGTAGTAATCTTGGCTTTGCATCATGTTTAGACATCAAATATCTAACAGCAGCGTAGTCAGAATAAACAACGGTTGAGGAACCAATTAAATATGATCGAAATTTATCCAATGCAAATATTATAGCAAGTAGTTCTTTTTCTGTGGTAGTGTAATTCATTTGTGCACTGTTTAAAGTTCTACTTGCGTAATATATTACATAAGGCTTACCTTCATTTCTCTGTCCTGACATTACGCCAACTACATAATCACTGGCATCACACATTAGCTCAAAGGGTAAAGACCAATCAGAGGATTGCATGATAGAAGCAGAAGTCAAAAGACTGATAATCTTTTCAAATGATTTTTGACATTCTTCTGTCCATTCAAATTATGCATCTCTTAATAGAAGGTTACATAAGGGTCTGGATATGGTACTGAAGTTTTTTTATGAACATTCTATAAAATCCTACATATCCTAAGAAAGAACGGATTTTCCTGACTGTTTTTTGTGATGGCAATTTAGATTTTTACCTCTATTTTTACCTTGTCAACCTCAATACCTTTAGATGTCCTAAAATAATTCCCGAATTAGTTATAAAATAGCATTTTTCCCAATTACAAAGTCCAAAAGGCATTTTCCTAAATGCAAATGTTCTAATGGGACTTGTGAATGTGGTCTTTTCCTGATCTTCTAAAGCAATGAGATTTTGATAATAACCTGAGTAACCATCAAGAAAATAATAGTATAGATGTCATGCTACTCTTTCCAAAATTTGATCAAGAAATGGTAAAGGAAAATGATATTTTCTAGTGGCATCATTTAGTTTTCTATTGTCAATGCACATAAGCCAACGAGATGGGATTCGAGTTGGAATTAATTCCCCTTTATCATTTTTCACAACAGTTATTCCAGACTTTTTAGGTACAACTTGTATAGGACTTACCCACTTACTATCAGAGATAGGGTAGATAATGCCTACATCAAGAAGTTTAAGGACTTCTGTTTTTACCACTTCTTTCATGTGAGGATTCAATATTCTTTGGGGTTGACGATATGTCCTAGCATTATCTTCTAAATGTATTCTGTGTGTGCAGATCAAATGATTAATGCCTTTTTTGTCTTTTAAAGTCCATCTAATTGTTCTTTCAATATATTTAACAACTTACCTTCTTGATTGCTTGTGAGGGAAGTAGAAATTACCACAGGGTAAGTTTGTTCATCTCCAAGAAATGCATACTTCAATCCTTCTGGCAAAGTCTTTAACAAAAAATTTTGTTTCTCTCCATCGTCTTCTAGTACCTGTGTAGAATCAAGTAAAAAATTATTATGAGTATTCGAATCTAATTGCATACTTGATTCAAGAAAATTAGCAGTACAAATTTCCATGGGATCAGATAAACTCCCATGAATATGTTCCTCTAAAATTGGTTCAATTAGTTCCACGCTCTCGTTTTCATTGTCCTCATCATATGGTTGTTTGCACATATTAAAAATATTTAGCTCCAATGTCATATTTCCAAAAGATAAATTCATGATTCCATTCCTGTAATTAATTAAGGTGTTAGTTGTTGCTAAAAATGGGCGACCAAGTATTACAGGAATCGGCTTATAACTGTTTGCTACAGGTTGGGTTTCCAAAATAATAAAATCCACAGGATATATGAATTTATCGACTTGTCTTCCAAAATTTCTTTCGATACCTTGAATGATCTATCAGCAAGTAAAAGAGTAGTTAATGTTAGTTTTAACTTACCAATATTAAGTTGTTGGTAAATCGAAAATGGAAGCAAATTGACACTGGCTCCACGATCAAGCAAAGCATGTTCAATTTTTTCATTTCCAATAATATATGAAATAGTTGGACAACCAGGGTCTTTGTATTTTAATGCATTTTTGGTTGAAAATGGAACTTACCTGTTTAGCTAGAAAAGTTTTCTTTCTTACTTGATGTTTTCTTTTAACGGTGCACAAGTCTTTCAGAAATTTGGCATAAGATGGTATATGTTGGATAGCATCTAACAAAGGAATATTGACCTTTATCTGTTTGAATATTTCATATATCTCTGGGGAATGATTCAATTTTTTATTTTTAATGCTTGAGAAAATGGAGGTGCATGAGAAAAATTATTATCATCAACGACGGGTAATTCATCAACATCTTCCTTACCCTCTGAATCTGATTTATTTTCAATTTCACAAGGTTCAAGAATAGATTTGTTGATGACCTTACCACTGCGAAGAGTAATAACAGATTTGACTTGGTCTATGTGTTGACTACCAGAACTACCCTCGTGAGGGTTTTGATGACTCTTGTAATTTGGCTGTGGTTGGGCAGGAAACTTTCATTTCTCATTAATGGTCAGTGTAAATGTGATTTTTGAGAAGGTATATTTCAAATCAATCAATGTTTGAACATTTTGGTTATTGATGGCTTCATGTTTCTCAATGAATACATGCAAGGTATCCTCAAGGGTTTTCCGAGATGGTGGGACATATGGTGCATAATTTTGGGAATTTCGGAAATTCTGGTGTACTTGGGGAGGTTGTTACGATGGTTGTGCTCTGTTATCATTCCTCCAATTCTGAAAGATCCTGACCTAAGGTTTTGCAGCCAAATTTTACCTTTATCCTTTAAAGAAAGAGAAAAAACTTTAATCGAATTATATTCATGCTGAAATTTTGGCATGTGCATGTGTTACTTACCTCTTCAAATTCCCTTAAGTGCTAATAAGGATTTTCTGATTCTAGACCGTGGAATGTGGGTAAAAGTTGGATGACATATGGCTTAAAATTGAAACGTGCTGCATCTGGGGAAAACAATACAATATGGTGATCATGTCCTAGTGGGATTCATGAATTGTCTGAGTGTCATATGATGATTAAGATCGCCATGTTGAGACTCATTTTCTTCTTGATCAACTAGGTTTTCAACTCGGGCAGATGGATTTTCATTTTGGTTCTCGGCCATTTTGACTGACGATGAAGTTGATGGAGACTCTCTATTTAATCTACCGCTATATGATCGAGACCAATGTCTCATGCAACCTAAATGCAGACTATATGCTAAAATTTAAAAATGCAAATACAATACTTACAAAAAGAAAATAATAAACAAGTGAAAAAAATTAAATTAAAATTAAAACTAACAAAAAATGAAAAGAAAAACAAATAAAGAAAATACAAATGCGGTGATTTAGATCTAAAAACGTCCTCTGATTCTTGTCAATTCAGATCTTAATTGAATTTATCGTTCAGCTGTCTCAATCTCTCGAATTAGGTTCTCACAAAAAATTATGGAAGAATCTCTGGATGAGGATGGTTCAAGAAATTCTTTAGCAAAATGCAAGCTTCATTTTAATTGACTTTTTTGTCTCATGTAACCTTGAAGAATTAAAAACATGGTCTGTCTGTATGTGGGATTTATGGGTTCATGATTCATTTAGGATCAATCGGGACATTTTAGATCTACACAGATGCAAAGAGAAAGAAAATGAGATGCAGAAAAAAAAATTAACCACAAAAAATACAAAAATAAAAATAAAGAAAAGAAAAAATAAATTAATTACAACGATTATTCTATCTACTAAATTTATTCCCCGGCAACGGCGCCAAAAACTTGACACGCTCAAAAAATGGTTCTTTACTCCCAAGTATAAGGGTATCGAAGTAATAAAATAACTCGGTAAGACCGGGATCGATCCACAGGGAATAGATTTAGTAAAATAAAATAATAATTTGAATGAAAAATAAAAAGATTGAATTGTTTGAAGAGATTGAAAATTTTAATTTAAACTGCAATAATAAAATAAAATATTGGGGGCTATAGGATCCACTTTTAATATTTCAAATTTAGAAATCTCACTTTTTATAATAAATAAATTATCATTATTACCCAATTAATTTATTTCAGGAATTATTTATTTCAAAACAAATAAAACCACCCATATAGGTGGTAATAACTTTGTCTATAACAAGTCCAGTTAGGTACTCAATTATGACAAATAAATAAAACCAGACATATAGGCGGTAACAAAGTTTGTCAATAATTAATCCAGAATTAAATTAAATATTAATAATTAGATTACAATTTATATATTATAATATAACTGAGATTAATCTAAATTTTCATATTAAAAGCTTCACCCTTTACTCCAGCAAAAGGAAATTAGCTACTCATAATATGAATAAAAACACGCATAATTTTATTACTGAAAGAAAAAAAAATTACAAGAAAAAACTTGCAAAAATAAAACACACAAGAGCTGGATCTCTTCACAAAACCGCAGAGAGAATTCTATGGAGTAAGCTGAAGAAAATGAGGCGTTGAGCACCTCTATTTATAGGTGAGATGCTCGACATCTCAATTATTAATTTGTAAATTTCTTTTACAAATTTGGCAAAATTTTCAAAAGATATTTTAACATTTAGTAAGATTTTTCAAAGGCTATTTGTTTTCATTTGATAATTATCCAACATTTTACTAAATTTGTCAACCTTTCACTTCCGATGGGTTATTTCATGTTATTTTATTATTTTTTATTTTTATTTGTTTTTTGTTTTGAAACTTTAATAATTACATATAACACACTTTGGATTTTTCATCAATTTCTGTCTTGAAAATTTCAGAATTAAGAACTCTTATGAACGACAAAGTTGTAGAACTTTGAGTCTTCTTTCATCAGGAACTGGAATCACTTCAATCTGATATCGGAGTAAAATGTTATGTCCAAAATACGAACATTGCACAGGGTTGGAATTTCTGAAGTTGTACACTGTTAGAACGCCCTATTAAATTTCTGGCCTCCAAAATCCAAATGTCAAGTTCATTTTTCTATATATACATCAAAAGTATTATTTCACCTACATAAAGGATAAAAATCACAATAAAATATATAAAACTTAAATTTAATTAATATGTTAAATTAAAGGGGTTAATGAAACTACAAGTGTAAAATGATTGATTTTATTTTAAAGTGCACTTTTTAGTGTTCATCACGGGGAATTCAGTCAGGCTTGTGTCATTTGTTTCCGTTGTTGTGGTGATCCACCCTGTATGTTGCTTCACTGGGCCTGATCATCCCTCGAGAGCTGGGGGCTTCTCTGAGGCTGTCGTGATCAGACTGGTGTTGTTTTGCTTCTTTTCTGTCTGTAAGACTATAAGTTGATTGTTCGTCTCTATTCCTGCTGAGCTGCACATGGCGGCGACCAAGGTCGTTAGTGAAAATGAGTGGGCTATGGTTATTACTGGGTGATCCTCCCAGCTCGCGTTTTCGTCTCATGGTGTTGGCGTCGTCCTGCTCGCGGTCACTGGGTCGTCCCCGAGATGAAAATTGCTGAGAATGTCATTAGCTGCTCCTTGCCTCCTCGCGAGTTTTTCGTAGTCCTTTGTTTCACAGCTCGGGTAGGGATTGATTCTGATCCAACATCTGCACTATTCGTAGCACCCCATGCACCGTATTTTCCAGTTCGTTCTGCCTCTTGATCCACATCTGGAGGTCACAGGGTTGGTATGTATTATCTTGTTCCATGCTTTGATGCCCAAGCGCGTCGTTTCCTCCTCTCATATCCTCAACTAGAACTGGAAGAATCTGGAGATGTGCACTTTCACCGTCGGCGTGCGAGCTCCTTCGGCCAGCATTGTTGTTTGAAGCAGCGCGACTGTTTCCTCTTCTTCGCATGTTCGTCAATGGAATTTTGTGGAGTTTCGTCTGGGGGTTGAGCCCTCCTTCTAGCTCCAAAATATTGACGGTCAAAAAATGGTCAACACCGAGGTCAAACGAATTAAATTAATGGAACATTGTATTTATCATGATTCAACAATCTAAAGGCCTAGGTACACGAATCAATATTATTATGGAACTAGTGAATTGTTCTAAGCTTACAATTCTCCCATGATTTTTGACCGAATTTTTGTATCCTCATTTGCTACAATGGAACCTCTATTTATAGGGTTGTGGAGGCGTTACAATGGTATGAATATGATAACCGTTGGAGACATTATGTGTAATAACTAACCAAAATTTATTGGGATTTATTATTGCATTGATTTGTTAATCGTTGAGATGATTATCTTTCCTTAATTGGACCCTCTAGAACGTTATGCGAGCAGTGAGCTAGAGTTCTTAGGAACTTGTAGTTTGCGGCACACAAGTTTCATGGGATGCGTCCAACGAGCTAAATCATGGGGACAAGATAAGTCTGTTATGGCTTCAAGGACAGGTCACGTCCTGGAGGATTCTTACAAGGTTTACATTGCATTCTACGTGATGAGCGAGCCAAGACCGGTGCTGACCGTTTTGGACCGTCTCTCCTCCCAATTGGACTTTTCGTGCTGGTGGGCTTGATCTACTTAATTGGGCCTCTTGTCTTTGATCTCGTTTTGATCCATAACGCTACTATTACTCAACTGTTTTTTAATCCATTAAGCTCTTTTTTTCTTTTTCTTTTTTTTGAGAAACCAATACTTCATTAAACAAAAACAAAATTACAAGATACTGGTAATTTAATCAGGCAGTAACGTTACAGACTCTTGATCTAAACCAAACCTTATATTCCTCAAGGTCCCAAATTGCGTTCCGAATATTGGTAATAATCCATTGAATTTCTTTGGAACTACTTGAATTACCAAGCACCATATTCATCACATTCAAGGCATCTGATTCGATAATAAGAAAAAGAAAGCTCGCTTTTTTAGCACAATGAATGCCAAAATAGATAGCCGGAGCTTCTGCCTGTTAGACCAACTATATATATATCACCATATCAATGTTCTATTATTGAACACTTAATTAAACTTTCAGGTCAGTTGGTTACATAATATGGTATCCAGCCCAATGTCTCGTTTTCAAATTAGGTATCACTTATATCAATCAAAATACTGGTTGATCAATTGATAAAATATCCTGAAATGATAACAAAAACCTTAGAATTTTAAATCCTACAAAATTATTGTTAAATTGCGTGTAAGTTGATATTTTATTTTACATCAATTATTGAGAAGAAACAGAAAGTATTCGATGGAAGAAAAGTGGCCAAATCACAAAGATGGAAAATAAAAATCGTCACAAAAATTTCCAGCATACATGTGGATATTAATAACCAATCAAACTAATAAAAACAAATAAAAGTTACATTGGGCGGTGGAGGCTTAGACCAAATTATCGAGATATTGTCATTATGTTTGCATATAAGATGTCAACACGAGATACTTCCCACAAATAATAATAATAATAATAATAATAATAATCATATTGTCATTATTATTTTATTACCTGAATGAGTGTGACTTGGTGGTATAATTATTAAAATTTGATTGCTCAAGTTATAAGTTCGAATCCAGATGATGCATATTTTATAAGAATTTGAAACAAAATGAGATTTTTCCTATTATATTTAAATTCAAATCGAATGATTTTACGTCAGAGTTTTCAATATATATATATATGGTTATGGAAAATATCTAAAACTCGCCAATGCGAAAAAGGCAAAAACCTTATCTAGGCACAAAATTCACATAGCCAATAATAATAAAACTCATAATATTATATTATGACTAATAAACAAATATTGTTTAATTTTCATATAGGCCCCCAAAATCTCCTTCTCTTTTAGCACCCCACCCTCCCCTCTCCCAATTTTCACACAACCCCCTCTCTCCCTCTTCCCCAAAATCTTCATCCCTATAAGAGAACTGGCACTGGCCCCCTCAAATCCCCAAACCCAAACCCAAACCCAAACCCAAACCCATTTAAAAAAAAACGACAGTCATGGGACTCCACGGCCAGCTAATCGACTTGTCGTCCGATTCCGTCCCGCTCCTTCTCGTCGCCCTCATCGCCGACTGCTTTGGCAACCTCCGCTCTGTCCTCTTCAGCATCCTCCGCTCCATGGGTCTCACCCGATTCGACCCGGATCACAACAACCCGGACGGCCCACTTGTCGGGTCGGGTCTCGCTGGCATCATAGTACTCGCCGAACAGCTTAACAATAACCGGGGTTTTTCTTACAAGTATATTAGTAGTACTAATAGTAGTAGTGATTGTATGGTGTGCTTGTGCACGCTAAGAGATGGGGAGCTGGTCAGGAAGCTCGATTGCTGCCACGTGTTTCATAGAGAATGCTTTGATAGCTGGCTTCATCATCTTAATTTTAACTGTCCGCTTTGTCGATCGCCGGTCGTTTCGGATGAGCGCGTTTCCGACACGAGTAGGCGCGTTGGCGGGGATTTGATTCAGTGGTTCTCTTTGCGTTAATGTGCATCAACTATCATGACGATGCATACCAAATACCTCCCAATGATTTATTTACGATGGTTGATGGTGGTGAGGATTTTATTTTTAGCTATAATTTTTATAATATATACATATATATTTGAGAATTGTTACTACTTTTGACCATACACTTTCTCTTTCTTTTTTATTTATTTATTTTTTCCTGTTTTGTCAGTTTAGAATTTGTAGGAATTTAATTTTTATTTTTAAAATTTTGGGTATTTTTTGGAGCCCTTTCTGGTTCTTTTTAATTCTGTTAATTTTCCACCTCTTTTTTTTTTTTTTTTTTGGTGTTTATTGTATATAAGTGGGTTCTCGTGTATAAACAGTATTTCATAATATTATGTGATATGTTTGTTATTTAGGAGTTAAATCGAAAAATAAAAAGTGGGAATTGAAATTATTTTATAGTTAATATTAATAAAAAAAAAATTGATTAAAAGTTATTAGTGTATAATAAATTTTGATTATTTGAGACTTGAACTAGTTAATTAGTTGATTATGGAATTAAATTATAATAAATTTGCAAAAAGTGCAAAAGTGCATATATGGAAAAATAAATAAATAAATAAAATTTATATAATAAATGCCTTTGATTCCAACAAGTTGAGGATAGCATGTTACACGATGGTTTTATTTTTATTTTTATTTTTTAAAAAAAAAAAAGTAAATTTTAAATCAAAAAGGTCAAGATTCTTGTTTTATGTTAAATAATTTGATATCTTATCTTGACTTTTGATTGGAAGAGGTCTACTTGTAGAACCAAGGAGATGACTTGTGGTAAAAGAAATCATTAATTGGGTGTTTTAATCGGATGTAGTGAGTTTTAAAATTCAATTGCTTTAGTTGTAAAAAGCTAATGTGAATGGAATACTAATGGAATTATCTTTATTGTAACACACTTAAAAGCACTATAAATTAATATTTTAGGATCATGAAAATTTATTAATTATTCAAAATATTATTTAATTGGTAAATTAATAGTTTATCAAATTATATATTAATTAATAAAAAATTTATTTATAAAAGTATTTTTTATTTTTTCCAAAACAGTAAATTTAGTATGGAATATTACCTAATTATGGAATTACAAATTATCATTATCCTCTCACAATCATCATTGGAGCCTAGAGGTGTTCACGGGTCGGGTTGGGTCATATTTTTTGAAATTTGTGAGACTCAATTGGGTGGGAACCTCGAACCTGAAATTTGAGAGGTGAAACCCGATCGGGTCAGGTCGGCTAAAAAAATGTAATGATTTAATTATTTTGAAATATAAATGCTAGTTATTTTATATCCCGAAAATTATAATATATATAAAGTTTCAAGGCAATATAAGTAATAAACAAATGAAGTAATATTAATTTTTTTTTAAAAAATAATAAAATTTTTAGATAAATAATAAAAATTTTAGAAAATTTATAAAAATCTTATAGTGTCGGGTCAAGTCGGGTTTTAATATCAAAACTTGTGACTCAACCCGTAAATATCGAGTCTGATCGAGTTAACCCAAAAAATCATTATTATTTTTTGAACCCCCACGGATCAGGTCGGGTCGCGTGTTGACCCGAAAATTTATACACCCCTATTGGAGCCTTAATAAGCTTTCTTCTTGATTTGGGGAGAAAAAATAAATTCTTTTACTACAACCATTAAATGTTAAAATGACTATTGTTATTTTTTATTATCTATCATTTAATTAGGGAAGTTGAAAAGCATAAGACATGGATTAAAGTATGAGTGAATTAAAAGCACAAGACTAACAAGACAGTTGAGATGCTGATATCCTTAATTGATGAATTTGATGATTCTAATTAATAAATTAATACTGTGCGATAATTCTTAGCTGCCAATTATAATTCAAGCTTCAATAATACATTGAGAGAAAATTAAAGAAACGCATAGCTGGTTGTCACAAGAGAGATGTACAAGAAAAATGATTTTTGATGGGAAATTTTTCGCTATTAAAAATCATTTTTTTCCGTAAAAATTATTAGTGACGAAATGGATTTCCCCATTAAAAGTTATTACTTTTAGTGACAAAAAATTTCCCCACCAAATGTATTATTTCTTTAAAAATGTAATAAAATAAATAATTCTCATATTTTTAATACATCATATGAATATGATATTTTGTATTGTAAAATTTTACAAAACACAAATTTTGAATTAATTTAATGATCATGTACATATAAAAATATGAAAATAGAATATTTATATTTACAAGTATGAATTCAGTTGCAATTGGCAAATGAGGATTTTTCAACGTTTTCAAAATGATGATGATAATGGATGTGAATGCAGTTGATATTCTCAATCAAACCATTGGAGTTACCAACTGGACTTTCGGTTCTTTTCTTATGCTTGTGAAGAAGATTATGTTTGCTATAAAATAGATTTGATTTACGATCTTTCTTCTTATCACTTGTCCTTGTAGACTTGGATATATAATATAGTAGTTAGAAGTTTATTAAATTCCTTCTTCCTCAAAACAATGAAACTTTATATAATATTTTAGAAACACACAACACTTTGAAGATGAATGAATACACACCACTCTATAAGTAAAAAGAATAAATTAAAGTTCCAATCGACTGTTATACAAGCACATGGTGCAAAAACCTATCACTGAGAGCATTCCTCTATTGATCGAGATACAAGTAACTTTGATAAAGAATCTGATTCAATCTCTCTTCCGAATATAGGAGACACCCATTTAACATATTATTAGAATCCGATTCAATCTCAAGTCATCATTACTCCATTTAATATTTCCAAAACTTTTGTTATTGAGGAACGATCAGCTGCATTCACTTGAATACACTGTAAATTATTTTCAGTCACCATAACCAATGTGTCAATAAAGACGTTGGTCTCAATGTGAGGCTTAATGTCTAAATAAAGAGTGTGCACACACGTCGCATCCTCCATGTAGATATTCGATTCCACAAGCAGTTCCTAAAACAATATCATGGAGTTTTTCCGATCTAAAGGATTGGCCTCTAACCCACCTTGAAAAAGAGGCGCCCATCAAGAGATCCATTCGGCATAAATCACTATAAACTATTGTTGATTCTGCAGAAATTTCTCCACATTATCAACTTTCTCTAGTAATTTTCTCTGTTTATGGATAAGGAACACATTCTGAAACTACTAGAGCGAGCATGAATCTATAAATTATCAGAACATTTGTAATATCCTACGTTGATTAGGAAAGATATTGTTAATCTCCTTATAAGGAATAACCATACTTAACTAGTAAGACGCAGTTTTAATAAGTTTTGGAGTTGGACCACCCATACCTATACGTGCATACGGTTGTGGTTTCAAACCGTAACCGAATCGTAATTGAACCATTGACCAACCGGACCGTAAACCGCAACCGAACCGGATGGGTCCAGTTCGGTTAAGGTTGGGACAAAATTCCAACCTCCCAAATCGACGGTTGGACCGGTTCGAACAGTAACAGTTACGGTTCTGGTTCAAACCATTAATCGTAACGGCTAACGGTTGAACCGTTAACTGTTACAGTTTACAATTTGAATCGTTAACCGCTATTTTTTTATAATAATAAATTTTAAATTGTCTAATTTGCCCTCCCAACAACTATATTTTGGGGGCATTTCAGGCATCATATAAATTTAAATAACACTATAAATAACCCTTTAACTCATTTTTCAAAACCACAAAATCATTTACTCTTCTCACTCTCTTAATTTCTCAAATCTCATATACTCAATCAATTTATTTTCTTATTATCTCAATCTCTTTATTATAATGACAAGCTCATCACACAACACTAACATTCATGAGGCTGAGGATACCACTAGGGGTGGCACTTTGGGTCAGGATTCGTTTATTCGTTCGATTCGATTCGCTTTAAAGCGAATACGGGTTTGAAAAAATGGATTCGTTTAATAAATGGGTCAATTCGATTCGATTCGTTTATTAAACGAATCGAATACGAATTTAAGCTCATTGATTCGTTTATTCGTTTAGGATTCGTTTAATTATTTTTATTTACTAGTTCTTGTTAATTTTCAATTAAGATTCGAGAAATTATAGCTAATTATCATAGAAAAATTAATATTTTCAATATTTGGTGAAGTATTTTTAGTAAATATATTAATTACATATTTCCTATGTATATATTTATGAAGAATTAATATAAATCAAGTGTGGTAAATTATTTTATTAAATAATATCATTGATTAAACGAATAAACGAATATTCGTATTCGATTCGTTTAATAAACGAATCGAATACGAATCCTGATATTAGGATTCGTTTAATAAACGAATCGAATACGAATCCATCACATTTTGATTCGATTCGTTTAGGATTCGATACAAATTCGATTCGTTGATTCGTTTTGACACCCCTAGATACCACTCAACATACCACCGGCAAAACGACTTCACGTATTCAAGTGAGAAATCAAGGCTCTGAAATGTTGACAAAATATTTCACTCTGTTCGTGAATGATATCACTGGTGAGAAGAATGATGTCTGCAATTATTATGGAAAAGTTTACAAACACACCGGTAGGTATGGAACTATGACGGGCCATATGAGGAGTACTCATAAAGCTAAGTTTGGGATTGGTACAACACAAACACAGATGATAAGGTTTTCTACTTCTGGTCTAGGTTTTTCTTCTTCTACTAAATTATTTAAATATAATTAATCTCAATGAAAAGATAATCCAACTAAGTTTATTGTCATGGGACATTTAACTTTTACTTTTGGTGAAAAAATATCTTTTAATGATTTAATACATGAAAATTTGAATCATGTTGCATGTAAACTTACTAGGATGACATGTAAAAGAAAAATAATGGAATTGTATGTAAAATGTCAAAATAATTTAAAGGAATGTAAAATGTCAAAATAATCTAAGGGAATTATTTTTTAAACTTAAAGATTGTGTTTCAATTTGTAGTAACATATGGAGTGATCATTGGCAGTCACATTCATACATGGGTGTGACATGTCATTGGATTGATGATTCATTTGCATTTCAACTTTTTGATGATGCACACACTGCACATAATATTTATGTAATGATTAGTAATATTTTACAGCAATATGGATTAGTGAAAATAATTTTAACTATTGGATTTTATAATGAATCGGCTAATACTGCATCAATTAATGAACTTAAAGTTATTTGCCAACAAAATTTAGGAGGTAAATTTTTCCATGTTCGATGTGCATGTCATATTTTGAATTAATGTGTACAAGATAGTTTAAAATCTTTGAACTCTCATATGGCACTATTAAAAAAATAATTAATTTAATTGGTTTGAAATTCTTACAAGTCTTGACATTGTTGGGGTATTACCCGAACCTAATAATAATAGCAACGAATTTGATGATGTTTTTGATGATCCTAACAATATTGTTGATGATCATAATAACGAATTTGATGATCCTAACAATGAATTTGGCGATCCTTCAAATGCAATTAAAAAATGTGTTGCATCAATGAAGACAAAATAACTTAATTATTACAGAGACATACCATTACTTTATCTTTAGACTTTTATTTTGGATCTAAGGTTTAAAATTGAAGATTTGGATAATATTTTACAAAATTATTATACTTTATTATATGAAATAAATGTGATTGTTTCTTCAATTATTAATAATGTTATGAGAACATTACTTGATTTATATAATGATTATGTAAGTAGATATAATATTCAAATAACTAATACTACACAATTCACGGATACACCAAGTGAACAATCTAAGCTTCCTATTGGTTAATGCATCGAAGTAAAAAATCAAAGTCCACCAATATCACCACTACTAATTCAGAAATTAATGCATATCTAACGATAAATTTTCGAGTATCCCCAAAGTGCTTTTGTAGGTGAGCAATTTCTTATCCTTGATTTGTGGCAAGAACATCAAGGATTGTTTCCAAACCTGGCCGTGATTGCAAGGGAGGTATTAGCGACACCGGTCTCAACTGTATCAGTAGAGAAAATATTTAGTATGGGCGACAATATTCTTGATGACAGAAGATCAAGGTTGAAACCGGAGATGTTAGAAGCTCAAACGTGTCTTGACAATTGGTGTAGGGCGGAACGTCGTGAACAAGAAAATCATATGGAAATTTTTGAAGATTTGTGTGATAACACGGACACAACTGAAACCGAATGCTCAAAAACCGGACCACCTTCCCCGGATGACGATGAATAAAATATTAATGGGGTAAATTATTAAAAATAAAATATATCAGAACTTCGTGAGCTTTGATTCCTCTACGCCCCAAGAAGATACTAGGTAGCTTATGTAAGTGCAAACTCCTTTTTTTTCAAAACAATAAATAAATTATCAATGTCTTTAATAAATCTTTAATTTTTTATTATTTTTATAACAGTTTATTATTTTTTTTTTTTGAAAAAATATGTTTCAAACCTTAAACAGAACTGAACCTCACGGTTAGGCCGATTTAAGGTTCGGTTGCAGTTCGATTTTGGCCGAATCGCAACCGATCAAACTTTAAATCGAATCGAGCCGTGCAGTTCGGTCGATTACGGTTACGGTTCGGCATTGGCCAAAATCACAACCGAACCGTAGACTAAACTGTTAATTTACGGTTCAACCAAAATCGAACCACCAACCGCACGATTCAGTTACGATTTTGAACCGTAATCGCATGATTCAGTTACGATTTTGAACTGTAACCAAACTGTGTGCATGTCTACCCATACCGAGAAATTGCATTAACTATCAGTTATGACACGCACATAAATGAACATCCAAGCTTGAAAGCTAAAAGCATCAATTCTGAATCGTTGCATGAGAATCATTCTGATCAAGTACATTGAACCATTAAAATATGTAGTCATGCCATCCTTTTATCCCACATCGATTAAGTATGAGATTAACTAGTGGTTTATTAACTCTTGGCGTCTTTTCATGTCGATCAGGAAATGAGGAGCAATGTGTGGCATAAATTAGGGAGTTAGCTCCAAATAATTAAAAAAAAACACCAAATAAAATAATGGACAAAAGATGTAAATTTGATTTCGCCAAGCTTGAAGAACTTCAATGATATTCATGCATTCTTATTCTTGTCTTCATAGAGGCATCAAATTATATGCTTTCTAATAATGATTCACATAGGCATAGAACCCATTATGTATAGTTTATCTTCATAGGATACTAGCCGCTTAGTTTAAGATAGAGACGAGATAATATACCAAAATTAAAAGAACAAATATCTTACTAAAAGTATGTTGGAAATTCTTGCAATATTCATTAAAGGACGTGTGTTTATGTCTTTTTGACACTAGTGGTGTAAGGGAAGGTTGCAATCCTTAGGAGAGTTGCATCCCACCCAAGGGGTGCCCTTTTGGCACCCCTCCATGCCTTATAAAAGAGGCATCATGTCAACAACAAGACAGAGAACCAAAAAATCCGAATTTAAGAGTGACAATTTTCTTTTGTCTTTGAGAGAGAGTTCCACCAATTTCCAAGTTCAAACACTTGTTAAGGAGTGCTCCTTGAACAAGAAGCATCCAAGTTATTCTGGGAGAACGTTGGCCAAGTCGAATCCGTAAAGAACATGTGACGGAGGCTGATAAGTTCTTAAGGAAAGAGAAATCTCGACTTGGATTCGATTTTCATTTTCCAAGTTTTTATCTTCAGTTTTCATGTTTTAGGTTTTAGGGTTTTGATAGTTTAATTGGTATTTTCTGGTTGAATTGTTTGTAGCATGTTGTTATTGTTTAATGACACTATTTGGACCACAATCTTAAGAACTTATCAACACTATTGTTGTTAGATAGTAATTTGCATGCTAGGTTAGAAATTTTCTGGAAAAAATACGAAATGTGCATGAAAAACCCGTAGGGCGTTCGAACGCCCGACGAACGCGAAGGCTTAATATGATGAAATTTCGTAAGAACATTCGAACGCGTCTTCAAACTTAACTCGAACGCAAGCCTTCTGCCTAAGAACGTTCGAACGCGTACTAAACACAACTCGAATGCAAACTCTTTGGAATTATTCTGTTCGAACGCGTTTTCGAACGCTATACGAACGTGAACTCCCTGGAATCATTCTGTTCAAACGCGTTATCAAACGCTACTCGAACGTGAACTCTCTGGAAACACTTCGTTCGAACGCGTTGTCAAACACAACACGAACGCACACACACTGTACAGTCTCGTTCGAACGTAGATACGAATGCGACACTAACGAAATCGTCCTGTAATTATTATAAACTGCAAACTTAGATTAATATTAATTAGTTAAATCATATACTGTAACACATTAATCTTGGTAGTATAGATTTAAGTTATTATTAGGTTGTTCAATTATCACAATCATACACATAGTGATAAAGTTGAAATTGATTGTGTGTTACATACTTGGGTGAGAATTTAAGTGTAATCATACACAAGAATTTCCATCCAATCTTGATTGACACTTACACATATATCTACACATATCATATATTATTTGTGCAATTGAAGAAGTGTAATTCTAGGTTTGAATTGCTAAAAGATCCTTTTGAAAAAGTGTTTAAAGAATATTCTGTCAAAAAGGCGATAAGAGCCTAAGTGGTCAAGGACTTAAGTGGTTACTCCGGACCCCCCTCGTCATCTGGGAATATTCGTTTATTCATTTTTCTAAAGAATCTTTAGTTAAAATTCAAGGACTTGTGTTTATTAGAACCACCGTCCAATAGAACAACAAGTGGTTGCCTAGTATATCACTTTGAACAAGATCATAAGTTGATCGTTGTGCAATTTATCTTTTGTAGATTAATTGACCCCTATTGGATTTTCCAATTACAAATGGCTAGCGGAAATATCACAGTACCGGTCTCTCATGGAGAAAAGCCGGAGAAATTTGGTGGGGCAAATTTCAAACAGTGGCAGAGAAAAATGATGTTCTATCTGACAACTCTCCAGTTGGCTAAATTCCTCAAAGATCCTTCGGGTTCTGTGGAAGATGAATCAGAAATGGCCAAGGAAGAGCGAGAACAGATATGGATGTCTGGAGACTTCTTATGCAAGAACTACCTTTTGGGTGGTCTTGACAATACCCTGTACAATGTGTACCAAGACATGAATTCTGCGAAGATTCTTTGGGAATCTCTCGAGAAGAAATATAAAACTGCAGATGCCGGACAAAAGAAATTTGTCGGGGGTAGGTTCCTGGACTACAAGATGGTAGATTCAAGGACGGTGATGTCTCAGTTGGGTGAACTGCAGTTGATCATTCATGAAATACTGGATAAGGGAATGAAACTCTGTGAGATGTTTCAAGTTGCCGCCATAATTGAAAAGTTGCCTCCATCATGGAAGGACTTCAAGAGCTATCTGAAACACAAAAAGAAGCAGATGAGCCTTGAAGACCTTAGTGTTCGATTGATTATCGAGGAGGACAACAGGATGTCCGAGAAAGCCAGTTACAAGACTATGGAGTCTAAGGCCAACATCATTGAGGGTGTAAAGGGTAGCAAGAAGAGAAAGAACAGTGGAGCTGATTCTTCGAATAAGAAGTTCAATGGGAAATGCTACAACTGTGGAAAGAGCGGTCGTATGTCAAATGACTGCAGAAACAAGAAGTCTCAGGACAAGGGCAAGAAAAAGAAAAATGAGGCCCATGTCACTGAAAGTGAGCAGTTGACTGATGAGATCTCAGAGATGGAACTATCAGCAGTGGTAACCAAAGCCAACATAGTTGGGAATCCGAGAGAATGGTGGGTAGACACTGGGGCTACTCGTCATATCTGTGCAGATAGCAAGATGTTTTCCTTGTATCAGAAGGTCGATGGCGGCGATCATCTGACAATGGGAAACTCATCTACCTCTCAGGTGGTTGGACAAGGCACAGTGGTTCTGAAGATGACATCCGGAAAAGAGCTAACATTGAAGAATATACTGCATGTTCCAGATATTCGGAAGAACTTAGTCTCGGGATCTCTTCTTAGTAAGGCTGGTTTTAAGCTTGTATTTTTTTATGATAAGTCTGTAATGACAAAGAATGATATGTATGTAGGAAAAAGTTACCTAACTGAGGGCCTTTTCAAGCTAAATGCAATTACTGTCAATCGTGCTATTAATAAAGCTATTACTTCTGCTTATATTATTGAGTCATAAAATGTATGGCATGAGAGGTTAGGACATGTTAATTATGATATCATGCGTAAATTAATTAACATGGACCTTATACCTAAATTTGCAATTGATAGCCAACATAAGTGTGAGGCATGCGTTGAAGCAAAAATGCATATAACATCATTTCATTCGGTTGAACGTAGTTCTAAACCTTTAGAACTTGTACACACTGACGTGTGTGACATGAATATTGTGCAAACAAGAGGCGGTAAAAAGTACTTTGTCACTTTTATCGATGACAGCACAAGATTCTGCTATGTGTACTTGTTGAGGAGCAAAGCTGAAGCTATTGAGAGCTTTGTACACTATATGAACGAAGTTGAAAATCAACTTGGCAAGAAAATCAAAAGAATCAGGAATGATAGAGGTGGTGAATATGTTTCACAATTCGGTGAATATTGTTCTGTGCACAGAATTATTCACGAAACCACTGCTCCTTATTCTCCTCAACATAACGGAATTGCGGAGCGCAAAAACCGAACGTTGAAGGAAATGATGAACGCCATGTTGAAGAGTTCGGGTTTACCCCAGAACTTGTGGGGGGGAGCCTTGCTTTCCGCGAACTACATTCTAAACAAGCTTCCTCACAGAAGATTGGACAAGATGTTGGACAGTTATGACCCATAGCGTCACTATTTGTACAGATCATGGTGTTGTTGTACAAATAAACTATGTGACAAAGGAAATTGCTCTCTTATCATTTGTGATTAGATCACCAAGATGTATAAATGATAGGAGGTCTTTATGATTAGTTCATGGATTGAGATGATATGAGACAGTATCAATCCACGAAGGTTTAATCATTAAATAACCCTAGTCGTAGTATTATTGAGATTGGACATCGATAATGCGGAATAGACTAGTATTACACTTGTGGGCGTTGTGAGGGCATAATGACATAGTTCTCATATATTTGGGTATAGGATACTCATGCAAGTGTAGTATGAGGTTGTGTTTTACCGATGGTACGGAAAACAGCTTCGCTCTGGATAGACCCCTCGGAATTCCATTGGTAGTATGACTATGTGTCTATGGAAGTCCGAAATCAGGGTAGGTGTATTTGGTCTTAACTTGAGACTTGCACCGCTAATACTTGCGACAATCAATATACTTTGGTTTTAGGTCGTCCAGGGCTTTAACAGGTTTTGTGTACGCCTCTGTTGGGTATATTGAGAATCGTAGTGTGTTGGGTGTGATGTCAAGACGGAAGTATCACTCCAGTCATAGTGGAGATGATTGTCACGTAGGATACGAAACTCGTTCTCTTATATGCTGCAGCTATCAAGATAAAATGACTAGGTCATGTTTATCCGATTATAGAGACTAGTTACCAGAGATCCGATATGTGCTTCGTATGGGGCAGACACATTTCCAGCCCCAGGCCTTGCACGTGACATCCGATACTGGATCGAAATACGCAATACTACGTATACTACGCCTGATATAGATCACATATTCCTGTAAGGATATTTCTGGAGAATTGGGTAGGCATGGCGCTTTGCTAGAAGCCAACCTTGTCTTGTAAATCGGTACAAACGTAGTACGAGGTACTTACGTGTTCGGATAGTCCGACGACCGTATTTACTGCCAATATATCCGGGGATCTCATGGGTCGCTTCCCGAAGATTCACCGATGACGTATGACTCGCACTTTATTAATCTGAGATTAATTAGTAGAAAGAGAAAATTAATCTGAGATTAATTACGGAGATATTTAATTTAGGATAAAATATTATTTAAAAGAGAGATAACGATTAATTTGGAATTAATCGATAAAATAATATATTCGATATATTATACGAAATTGAATTTCGACGCGGAATTGAAATTAGATTTTAATTCGGGCAAACGAGTTAATTTAGAATTAATTCGTTAGCGACGTGAATAGTGATTTCGCTAGGCATAATCATTTAATTACGTCGCAACGGAAAATTCGATAATTTGGAATTAGCGAACCCGAGCCCGAGAGTGTTTGCGAGCGCACTCGCATTTCGAATTCGAGTGCGGCACACAAATCACATCAAGCGTCAAATCGCAAGTCACATCTTGCGTCACATCATTCGTCAATCAAGTGATATATATCTTTCACTTTGAGTGATTGACACCAGTCACTATTCATGAGTGATGTGACTTGATGGAAGTGGTTGGAAAGCTTTTTGAAAGCTTGAATAAAATTTACAATTGTTTATTATTTGTATATGTTTTATTTTGATTTTTGAAATTAAAATAAAAAGTGTATTAGATACACTAATTCAACAACAACCAAAACAACTCTCTCTTCCATCTCTCTTTTCTCCTCACACGCCCAAGGGGCTTCATTTTCTCTTCTGTTTTCTGCCTAAAAACCGAGAGCCATAGGAGATAAAATGTGATAATGTGATGATTTTGTTGCAAAATCAAGAGTGCTAGCACACATAGGAGACATACAAAGGTGATAAGGAAACCCACTTGTGAGATAGGGATCATTTAACAAAGCTTAGAGCTTGAAGAAGGACCACCAAAGCCGAATCCATGGAGGACGGAAACTGCCACTGCCGAGCACTCTTTGAGGGCAGAAAGTTTTTTTTTGTCTTCACCGCATCGACTCAACCGATCATTGTGAGTATTCTGCAACTCCTTGATGTATTCACATGTTGTTTTATGCTTGATTATTCGATCCTTAGGACCATAGAACTCCAACAATGGTATCAGAGCGATTGAAAAGCATGAAACCGATTTAAGGCTTAAAATTGGGTAAATTGATTTTGAGCATGATTTGGTTAAATTGTTTGATTGAATATGTTTAAATGATTTTTAATTGAAGATTGATTTTATCAATTTCAAGAAAAATGGTTTGGAACAATTTTTGCCCAAATTCTTAACTTGGCCGAGAATACTAGATGCCCTAAATGTCTTGGAATTTTGTTTCGTTGATCATTGTATGACTTGAAACGATTGGAAATATTGATTTAATGTCGATTGTGGATTTAATTGGATTGAAACCGAATCGGAGACAAATAACCCCAAATTGCCGAGAGCATTATAGTATGAAATGGGTTTGATTTTTTGATAAAATGTGTTGGACATGTTTTGATGTTAAAGAGCGTAATTAATTGTGTAATTTGATGTTTTAGAAATGTTAATTTGGGTGATTAATTATGGCATTGCACTTAGGTTAATTAAATTGTGAAATTGGATTTTTGTTATTTAATTAATTGGGCCTATTTTGGAAATTGGGCTTGTTATGTTGTAATTGGGCTTATTGGGCTTGGTTGTACCAAGTTAGGTTTAGGCTAAATTGGTTGGATCCAATTGGGCCCAAAACCGCTTCCATAAAGCCCAAATGCGACTAATGGACCTTAATTATTTTAATAGGGCCTAATGGGCCTAAATTGATTTCTAGGCTTATGGGGTTATTCCTTGATTGTGCTTTGGTTATTGGGTTTGACCCAAGTTGACCAAAAGCCCACGCGTTAAGAAATTAATTAAAAGCCCATTGGACTTTAATTAAATTAACGTTGGACGTTAATCGGGCTTTGAGACCCGTAACGATTAAATTTGGAATTTAAGTCGTAAAGGTTTATTAATAAAGTGTAATATTTAATTTGGAATTAAATAACGAATTAGTATTAAATACAAATTGAATTGGATTTAATTATGTAGTTTAATTTAATTCGAGAATTCGTACTTTGAGTACTTATTCGCAAAACGAGTTTGACTCGCGTAAAATCAAATCGTTGTTTGAACATTGGATGGTCACTAATTATCAGATTAATTAATTGGATTAGATTGATTGATAACATGCTTGTGTGAATACATGGTTGCGATGTATTAATAATGTATATCTGATGGATATTAGATGGGTGGGGCAATTTTAGAAATTGTTGTAATAAATTTAGAATTTATTAATTGGACATGCGTGTCCAGCCTATTACCTCCTTACTCTTTGTATTTCTCTTCTCACCTATTCCCCTCACTGTAAATGAGGTTTCTTTAGAAGTGTAGTATAACTGGTAGAAGTAAATACTTGTTTGTGCTAGCAGGAGAGAGGAAAGGGAGAGATTTGATCTAGGATCAATGTGTTAAGTATCCATCCGCATATCATTATTATTTATTTATATGCGCCTTATTATGTGTTTAGAATGCATGTTTAAGGGTGTATGATGATGAGACCTTAACAAAGATAATAAATTGGTTGCCAATTTGCACGCGAAAAACCCTCGCAAAATATTAAGCGTTTTTCCTTCCATTGAGTGATTCTTACTCAAGATCTAAGACTGACATTGGTTTGTTGGCCAAAGTCAAGGTCTTTGTCCGTCGAGGATGTGTTTGAATCATGAAGGCTTTGTTCCATATTGGTGTCTTGTCCAAGTTGTGGTTTGTTGGCCAAAGTCAAGACCACTTCTTGTCCATCGACATTGATTACGAAGCTTTCCATGGTCAATGGGTCACGCTTAACTAGGATCACTAAGTTTGTTGTACCAAAGCCAAGGCTTAGTTGATTCAGAGGAAAAAGGTTAGGTAATATATTGGCATATATAAGATATATGTTTCGGACTTGGATGTCCCCCTACTGGATCTATGAATTGGATAGATCTAATTGATCTTAGATATCTACCTAGTTAATTATCATACAATTTGTTGGCCAAAGTCAAGATTGTGTGATATTTAATGGGATCCTAGCCCACTAGGAAACACAGTTTCCCGAGTACTCGACAGAGGGTTAGAGGCTCGCCGAAAAATAGTGGGAGGCAAGAATTAAATTTGCAATATTCGTTTAATTACTTTCCATACGCGCTCAAATCTATCATTCGTCAAATAAATTAAATGTTAGTTGGACTAATATTTAAATAGTTGTTTTAATAAAACAGTTGGACTGTGTTCAAACTATTTCAATTAATAGTTGATTTTATAATTGGATTATAGTAATCAATATAATTGAATTTAACCTATTAAATTATAGTTGATTAAATAGTTGGACTATAGTGATCATTATAATAAATAGTACCTAAATCGTTGATTAAATAGTTGGACTATTAGAATCAAGATAAAATTGAAAGATTAGTGTTTAAAACATTATCCTGGGTGAAAATGTATTTAAACGACTTTAATTTTCAAATTGGGAATAAAGTTTCAGGATAGTCCTGGAAACTAATAAGTTACTTTATTTGATAAAATAACATATTAAGCCTAAGCCCGGAGTTAAGCAAATAGTGGAGCATGATCTTTGGAAGATTCATGTGATGATAACTTTAGTGCTTAATCCATTATGCTCGCCAATTAAACTCCTTAATTTATTAATCAGAACTAAGGATTAGATCCTTAAAGTATGATAAAGAAATTGAAGGATCTTCATAGATCTATTTTAGATCTTAGAAGTACAAATTGCAATAGTTAACTCTTGGAGAGTTAATGGCTTTTCTCAAGGAGACAAAGCCAAAGTTTGCAATAAGGCAAGTAGCGCAAGTCACACCTCATTTCGATATTCTAGTTAGCCGAGGCTAGGCCAAAGGCTTCTGGAGTATTGATAAGGGCAAAAGGCAAAATCATTATAATCTTCTGGGAAGATAAAGGACATATCCCAAAATGTCTGCCTAAATTGTGGCAAACGGGATCTCGGAAATGTGACTGCCTGTAGGCATTTTATTTTTGCATGTGAAACCCGATGATGAGTCTCAGTTGGAGGCACTACCTTTTTAGTTAAGGATATTGCGGGAAACGATCGTCGGAAGGGAATCGGTATTTCGTTAGATCTTTATTCACTTGTTTAGCGTCAAGCTCCCTTGTTGGACCTCCGTTTAGAGCACCTTTGGCCCAAAAAAACCCGCAAACCTTTTAACCTTGGCCCAAAACCCTTGCCACCCACCTAAGCCCACTCACCAAACCAACACAACACCTAGCCCACCAATAGAGGCCCACACGCCCATATCACCCTAAATTACATCCAAATTAAATCAAATATTAATTAAATTAAACATTAACTAAATAAAATATTAATTAATTGATATACCAAATTAAATAAGACATGAAACTTAATTATACCAAATTAAGATATTGTAACTTCCTAACTTAAAATATTATTTACTAAATTAAAGAAATATTATGCCTAATTAAAATCAATCATAAACAATTAAAAATATTGACTTCCTAATCTAACAAATTGTATTCCTAAACCAAGCCAATCAAATATTCAACCTTCCTAATTCACCAAAATTTTTCTCCCCTCAATCCATTGATTTCCTTATCCAACACCAAATCAAATCCTCTCTTTAATGCCAAAATCTATTCCTTGTGAGACAAGGGGAAGCCCTAACCCTTGTCTATATAAACAACCCAAAACCAAAGCCAACCCTCTCTCCAATCTCTCACAACTCACGGCCAAATACAAAAAAAAAGCAAGCATATAAACCTCAGCTCTCTCTCTTCCTCCCGCATAACGGCTCACCCTACAGAAGCAAACACGTTCATTGCCCCCAACTTCAAGCACAAACATGTAGCCATTCACGGCATTTCCCTCACTAGCTCAGACCACTCGCATCCCTCTCCCATACACACCTTAATTAGCCCCTCACTAGCCCTCACGTAGCAAGCTTCAATCCACGTACCAAGCAGGCACTGCCACACCACTTTCCCAAAACAAACGCACAGCCAAAGTTACCCTAACACCGAGACATAGTCAGCCCTCCACTACAAAAGCCAACCACACACAGCCCTTATTAGCACCGACAAAATAAAACACACGTACCACACTTCTCTAAACTCACCGACTCTCCACCACTCACAAACAAATCCAAGACACACTGCCCTCACTACCTAAAGAGCCCACAAACACGTCACAATCTGCGAACCCTCACTGCCTCATGCACCAAGCCCTCCACAATCTCCACAGCGCATCAACGACCCTCAAACACTTAAGCTATTAAATCCAACCCTCAACAACGCCACACAGTAACGACCAAACTCATAGCTTCAACACATCACTCACTGCCTAAACAGTCCAGAAACCAGCCCTCTTTACACCCTAAAGAACTGCCTCTGGAACTGCAGTAACATTACCGAAAATAAACCTCCCAAACAGCCCCTAAATCACCTAAAGCAGTAACTAAAAATTGCACCTTAAACCCCTTAAACAACCGAAAAAACAGCAGCCCCTGGACCTCTAATCAGCGCAAAAACAGTAGCTTTGAAGACCTGAAATAGTAAGCAGAAAATACAGAGAAAACAGCAGCAAAACGGAGGTCCAACAGCAAGTAAAATAGCGAAACAGCGAGCTAAGACGCTAAGCCAGTGAAATGGAAAGGTGAGGAGCTTTAACCCTTCCGATCTCCGTGAAACGCAAGTCTGAAAGTCGGCAAAAAAGAGGTTAGACCTGAGGGTATTTTTCACACTCGTTTTCAGTTTTATTTTTATTATTTATTGAGTATTGTTCGCATGATTATTATGTTAAAATGCATGTTGTGACCCTTGAGTAGATAATATGCATGTATTACGAAATATTGTATGTTGTGGCCTTGGAATAAAATGAAAGATGTGTCAACTCTCGCGGTATATCGGATGGAAACCCGGACATAAATTTCATAGCCGATTCCGAATGGATGGTAGTATGATCTGTACTCGGGATACAACTCCATGTACCGCTTGAGTAAACGGAGCATATTTTGTTTTATGTTGTTTTGATTTGTTTGTCACTCGTTACTTGAATTCCGCATGTTATTATTTTGATGTGTTCATGTGATGGTATTCAAGCATGATTAGGCCGTTAGTATGCTACTTGGTTCTTAAGCATGATTTAGCCCATTTAGTTGTTCATTTTCAGGCATGATTAGTCATTTATTTTGCGTTGGGAATTCGCATTATGTTTAGTTTTGTTCTTTATTTTCCGCATTATATAATTGAGGTATGCCATGAGATTATTGTATGATATTGTCGTTATAATGGTTTATTTTATGCATGCGAACTTAAGAGTAAAATTTTCCTTGGAAATATGTTGCTTAGGCTTGGTTAGATTATTGCACAAATCATTTTATTACAAGTGGCATAAGTAAGGGACCATTCCGAACCCAATAGTTGGAGGTCTTCCCTTGCGAGGGGTGAGTGCGGCCTTAAATCATTTTCCCGGTTCATACCGGGTGGCGATTCCATTATTCTCTAGTTTAGTCCCCCGCGGGCTACTCCGTACTCCCAACCGGGCCGCGAGCCCGGGACAGCATGCGTCGCCCAGTTTTTGTGTTCTCACACTGCCGTTTGGACAAGGCAGACATGAAGGAATTGATGACGGGCAAGGCTCTGACTTCATATATGTTTGTCATAAATATGTTCACTACTAGTATTAAAATTGGATTTTAAATACTTAGTGTGGTGCATAAATATGTACTGATGTGCAGAATCTGCTATGAGCAGGATACTGACTTCAGATTGAGATTAATCTGCGGGTAGGAAACGGGACGAAAGTCACTGTTTTAACCATAGATACCTAAGTTTAGGAACTACCATTCGGGTGTGTACCTAAATTAGGAAAATGTTAAAATGTAACTAGTTTGACTAGAAACATTATCTTTGTATCAGGGTTTAACCCGTTGCGGGTATACATTTATATTCTAGAACACTAAAGTGTTTCATTATATAAAGATGATATTGAGATAAACACATTAGATGTGAATAACAGTATTTATATTTTGAATATAAATAAATCTCAAACATTGACATGACAAACTAATAGCTCAAAATGATTTGATCAGTTGAAACATATTGTGGCATTGTTGTCAGGGACACAATTTAAACAAGGCTCGTATATCCACACTTTTGAAGAGTGGGTACTAGGACTGATTTGATTCCATTCAAATAATGTCTACGAATCTAGTTTATTGGGCAAAGTGCCTAATACACCTTTTACTTGGTAAAAGTGTAAATGCCACTGATCTGTAAGCCCTAATTCATAGTGAAGCAAGTGGGCCCATGTCTAGCTAGGCTAGATGTGGATATGAATATTTCGTGACCTTTACGGATGTAGCATCGCGTTATGGTTATATGTTTCTTTTGAAACACAAATCGGAAACTTTTAGAGTTTCGACACGAAATAGACAAACAGATCGGCTAAAGTATAAAACCATCACGGTTAGACCATGATGAAATACTTAAGCAATAAGTTTCTCATATACTTGAAAGAGTATAGTATTCTTTCAAATGATGACTCCTCCCGGAACACGTCAATTTGACGGTGTGTCCGGACGGATAAACCGAATTTTGTTAGATATGATAAGGTTAATCATGAGTCGCTCTGAGCTACCATTTCCTTCAACGGATACACATAAACAGTGCAAGACTTATTTAGAATAAGGTTCCATAAAAATCTATTAGACAGATTTCATATTAGATATGAACAGGAAAGAAACCGAGTTTTCACATTCTTGATGATTTGAGTATGCTAGGCATATGTTTGGATGATACCAAACTAGAACCCAAATCGGATAAGTGCCAAATTATTGGTTATCCTAGGGATACCAAAGTATATTACTTATACAACTCACTAGAGAACAATGTAATTGTTGCTCACCATGCGATTTTCCTAAAAGGAATACCTATATGCAGTGGTAAGTGGGAGGATAGTAAAACTCGATGAAAATCGGAGTGATACTATTCCAGGCACTGATTCCTTAATGGAACACAAATAGTTCATCAAGGATGAAACTATACCAATAATCTTCGAATACACAAGAACCGCGTAGATCGGAGAGAGTCAGAAAACAACCTGGGGTATAGGTTTCTGATCTCACCTCGTAAAAGATGTCAATCTTATTGAGGAACACAATAAGATTAGACACTAGTATGAGGAAGTGATACAAGGTATCGACTCCCTGTCATGGCAAAGTGCCATGATATCCGAAATGGATTCCATGTAAATCAACTATGTTTAGACACTAGTTGTTGTACCGCAAGACATTGTGCCTATTGCCACAGTAAATCCATTTGGATAATGCTTGCTAACGTACTAAGCTGGGCTTCTAGCGAAAAGGTATTGTTATCAACATTGTGTCGATTACGATGAAACATTTTACCTATTGCCACAGTAAATCCATTTGGATAATGCTTGCTAATGCTGCATGTTTCATTTATGAAATATGGCAGCTGAATGCCAAAACTGATTTCCTTAACGGAAACCTTTTGGAGGATGTTTACAACATCCTGACGGTTTTGTCGTACCATAACAAGCAAACAAGGTTTGCAGGTTATTCGATCCATGTATGGATTGAAGCAAGCATAGCGTTCTTGGAATTATCGTTTTGAAATAATCATAATGGTATATGATTTAATTCAAAAAGCGAAATGATTCTTGTGTATATAAGAAGGTTAGTGGGAGCGCACTGACAGTGATGTCCTAAGTAATAATGATATGTCATTTCTTGGAAATGATATTCCCATAAAATAATCGGTGAAAACTTGGCTTTCATAAGAAAATTCTTCGTAGAATTCTTGGGAGAAACAACCTTTATTCTATGAATAAAGATCTATTGGGATAGATTTAAAGTTGTTGACACTCTCCGAGAAATCGTACATTAATACATGTACGCGACCTAGTGTCTCATACGTTTTGAGCATATGGATTCACAATCAGGCCAATCCATGTGATAGTCATTGGATTGATGTTAAGAACATCTTTTAGTATCTTAGAGGAACTAAGGATGATGTCTTATACTATGGAGATGAAGAACTTGAAGTGACTGGGATCACTGCTGCAAGTTTCCTAACCGATATAATGAAAGTAAGTCGCAAAACGGTACTTTACAGTTTGAATAAAGAACAGTGAGCTGAAAATCTTCCAAGCAAGATATTGTTACCGAATAAACAACAAATGCGGGTTATTGCTGCAGCTGAGGCAGCAATAGAAGCCATTTGGGTCGATAACAAATCTAATTAGATTAGATATAGTTCTGTTAGCAGCTGAGCTAGGCTACAGCGCAGGCTAAAGAATTAATGGTCTCATCAACGATCCAGATATATACTTCGATATTCATCTGATTCGTTCGGATCATACATCGTGGCGATGTGATGATCGAATAAATCGCATCAGATGATAATCATGAAAATCCGCTGACGAAAAACCTTCTCAGCAGTAATTTGAGCGAACCGTACATAGTTCGGGTGTAGGACACTCGAGTGACTGGCTATAGGCAAGTGGGAGATTGTTGGACAGTTATGACCCATAGCGTCACTATTTGTACAGATCATGGTGTTGTTGTACAAATAAACTATGTGACAAAGGAAATTGCTCTCTTATCATTTGTGATTAGATCACCAAGATGTATAAATGATATGAGGTCTTTATGATTAGTTCATGGATTGAGATGATATGAGACAATATCAATCCACGAAGGTTTAATCATTAAATATCCCTAGTCGTAGTATTATCGAGATTGGACATCGATAATGCGGAATGGACTAGTATTACACTTGTGCGTGTTGTGAGGGCATAACGGCATAGTTCTTATATATTTGGGTATAGGATACTCATGCAAGTGTAGTAGGAGGTTGTGTTTTACCGATGGTTCGGAAAACAACTTCGCTCTGGATAGACCCCTCGGAATTCCATTGGTAGTATGACTATGTGTCTATGAAAGTCCGAAATCAGGGTAGGTGTATTTGGGCTTAACCTGAGACTTGCACCGCTAATACTTGCGACAATCAATATGCATTGGTTTTAGGTCGTCCAGGGCTTTAACAGGTTCTGTGTACGCCTCTTCTGGGTATATTGAGAATCGTAGTGTGTTGGGTGTGATGTCAAGACGGAAGTATCACTCTATTCATAGTGGAGATGATGGTCACGTAGGATACGGAACTCTTTCTATTATATGCTGCAGCTATCGGGATAAAATGACTAGGTCATGTTTATCCGATTATAGAGACTAGTTACCAGAGATCCGATATGTGCTTCGTACGGGGCAGACACATTTCCAGCCCCAGGCCTTGCACGTGACATCCGATACTGGATCGAAATACGTAATACTATGTATACTACGTCTGATATAGATCACATATTCCTGTAAGGATATTTCTGGAGAATTGGGTAGGCATGGCGCTTTGCTAGAAGCCAACTTTGTCTTGTAAATCGGTACAAACGTTGTACGAGGTACTTACGTGTTCGGATAGTCTGACGACTGTATTTACTACCAACATATCCCGGGATCTCATGGGTCGCTTCCCGAAGATTCACCGATGACGTATGACTCGCACTTTATTAATCTGGGATTAATTAGTAGAAAGAGAAAATTAATCTGGAATTAATTACGGAGATATTTTATCTAGGATAAAATATTATTTAAAAGAGAGATAACGATTAATTTGGAATTAATCGATAAAATAATATATTCGATATATTATACGAAATTGGATTTCGACGCGGAATTGAAATTAGATTTTAATTCGGGCAAACGAGTTAATTTAGAATTAATTCATTAGCGACGTGCATAGTGATTTCGCTAGGCATAATCATTTAATTACGTCGCAACGGAAAATTCGATAATTTGGAATTAGTGAACCCGAGCCCGAGAGTGTTTGCGAGCGCACTCGCATTTCAAATTTGAGTGCGGCACGCAAATCACATCAAGCGTCAAATCGCAAGTCACATCTTGCGTCACATCATTCGTCAATCAAGTGATAGATGTCTTTCACTTTGAGTGATTGACACCAGTCACTATTCATGAGTGATGTGACTTGATGGAAGTGGTTGGAAAGCTTTTTGAAAGCTTGAATGACATTTACAATTGTTTATTATTTGTATATGTTTTATTTTGATTTTTTGAAATTAAAATAAAAAGTGTATTAGATACACTAATTCAACAACAACCAAAACAACTCTCTCTTCCATCTCTCTTCTCTCCTCACACGCCCAAGAGGCTTCATTTTCTCTTCTGTTTTCTGCCTAAAAACCGAGAGCCATAGGAGATGAAATGTGATGATTTTGTTGCAAAATCAAGAGTGCTAGCACACATAGGAGACATACAAAGGTTATAGGGAAACCCACTTGTGAGCTTGGGATCATTTAACAAAGCTTGGAGCTTGATGAAGGACCACCAAAGCCGAATCCTGTTGGAGTTCTACGGTCCCGAGGATCGAATAACAAGCATAAAAACTAAGTGCGAATACAATGAGAGAGTTGCGGAATACTCACATTGATCGGTTGAGCGACGCATTGGACAACAAAAATTTTCTGCCTTCCTCCATGAAGCTTGGCAGTGGACTGGTTTTGATGTCCCAAAATCGGCTTTGGTCCTCCAAGAAATCTTCAAGCTCCAAGCTTACAAAATGGATTCCAAGCTCACGAAATTACTTCCCTATCACCTTAGGATAACTCAATGTGTGCTAGCACCTATGATTTTTGCCACAAAAATCATTTGCTTCTCCTTGTGTTTCGGCAGAACCAGAAAAAGAAGAACAAATTCGGTCATAGACCGTGTGAGAGAATGAGGAGTTTTTGGCTCCAAAATGAAAAAGAGAGAGAGATCGATTGGTTGGTGAAGGAAATTATGTATCTAATACACATGCCTAATTAATAAATTAATTTTCCAATATATTTGCTTTCAAAAAGTCAAACAATAATGGCTAGCCAACCACCACATCAATCCATCAACCAATCAAATCAAGTGACAAGTTGTCACATCACTCAAAGTGACTAATGATTTGACGTTTGATGGGACTAGCGATTTGACGCTTGAGTTGACTTACGTGCCGCACTCGAATTCGAAATGCAAATGCGCTCGCAAATAATCCCGGGCTCGGGTTTGCTAATTCCAAATTAACGAATTTTCCGTTGCGACGCAATTAAATGATTACGCCTAGCGAAATCAATATTCACATCGCTAACGAATTAATTCTAAATTAACTCGTTCACCCGAATTAAAATCTAATTTCAATTCCGCGTCGAAATCCAATTTCGTATAATATATCGAATATATTATTTTATCGATTAATTCCAAATTAATCGTTATCTCTCTTTTAATAATATTTTATCCCATATAAAATATCTTCGTAATTAATCCCAGATTAATTTTCTCTCTCATCTAATTAATCCCAGATTAATTAAAAGTGTGAGTCATACGTCATCGGTGAATCTTCAGGAAGCGACCCATGAGATCCCCGGATATGTTGGTAGTAAATTCGGTCGTCGGACTATCCGAACACGTAAGTACCTAGTACTACGTTTATATCGATTTACAAGACAATGTTGGCTTCTAACAAAGCGCCATGCCTACCCAATTCTCCAGAAATATCCTTACAGGAATATAAGGATCTATATCAGGCGTAGTATACGTAGTATTGTGTATGTCGATCCAGTATCGGATGTCACGTGCTAGGCCTGGGGCTGGAATTGTGTCTGCCCCGTATGTAGCACATGTCGGATGTCTGGTAACTAGTCTCTATAATCGGATAAACATGACCTAGTCATTTTATCCCGATAGCTGCAGCATATAAGAGAAAGAGTTTCGTATCCTACGTGACCATCATCTCCACTATGACTGGAGTGATACTTCTGTCTTGACATCACACCCAACACACTACGATTCTCAATATACCCAGCAGAGGCGTACACAGAACCTGTTAAAGCCCTGGACGACCAAAACCAAAGTATATTGATTGTCGCAAGTATTAGCGGTGCAAGTCTCAGGTTAAGACTAAATACACCTACCCTGATTTCGGACTTCCATAGACACATAGTCATACTACCAATGGAATTCCGATGGGGTCTATCCAGAGCGAAGCTGTTTTCTGTACCATCGGTAAAACACAACCTCCTATTACACTTGCATGAGTATCCTATACCCAAATATATGAGAACTATGACGTTATGCCCTCACAACGCGCACAAGTGTAATACTAGTCTTTTACACATTTATCGATGTCTAATCTCGATAATACTCTGACTAGGGATATTTAATGATTTATCCTTCGTGGACTGATACTGTCTCATATCATTCTCAATCCAGGAACAAATCATAGGACCTCCTATCATTTATACATCTTGGTGATCTAATCACAATTATAAGAGTGCAATGTCCTTTGTCACATAGTTAATTTGTACAAAAACACCATGATCTGTAGAAATAGTGACGCTATAGGTCATAATTGTCCAACAATCTCCCACTTGGCCTATAGCCAGTCACTCGAGTGTCTGACTCCCGAACTATGTACGGTTGGCACAAACTGCTGAGAAGGTTTTTCGTCAGCGGATTTGCATGATTATCATCTGATGCGATTTATTCGATCATCACATCGCCACAATGTATGATCCAAATGAATCAGATGAATATCGAAGTATGTATCTGGATCGTTGATGAGACCAATAATTCTTTAGCATGTGCTGAAGCCTAGCTCAGCTGCTAACAGAACTATATCTAATCTAATTAGATTTATTATCGACCCAAATTGCTTCTATTGCTGCCTCAGCTGCAGCAATAACCCGTATTAGTTGTTTTTTTGGTAACAGTATCTTCCTTGGAATATTTCCAGCTCACTGTTCCGTTATTCAAACTGTATAGTACCGTTTGTGACTTATAATCGTCTTATCGGTTTAGGAAACTTGCTACAGTGATCCCAGTCACTTCAAGTTCTCCATCTCTTTTTATTTAAGACAGCATCCTTAGATCTCTAAAATACTAATGGATGTTCTTAATATCAATCCAGTGACTATCACTGGATTGCCCTGATTGTGAATCCATATGCTTAAAGCATATGAGACACCAGGTCGCGTACATTTTTCAATATACGAGTTATCGGAGAGTTTTCTCGAAAGACTATCTTTCACCAATTATTATGGGAATATCATTTCCAAGAAATGACATATTATCATTATTTATATGACATTATTGTCAGTGTTCTCCCACTAGCCTCCTTATATACACAAGAATCATTTTCGTTTTGAATTAAATCATATACCATTATGATTACATCAAAATGATAATTCCAAGAACTTATGCTTTCTTTAATCCAAACATAGATCGAATAACCTGAAAACCTTGTTTGCTAGTTATGTTACGACAAAACCGACAAGATGTTGTAAACATCCTCAAAAAGGTTTCTGTTTAAGGAAAGTGATTTTCTCGTTCAGCAGACATATTTCATAAATGAAACATGCAGCGTTAGCAAGAATTATCCAAATGGATTTACTGTGGCAACAGGTAAAAGGTTGAATCGTAATCAACACAATATTGATAATGATACCTTTCCGCTAAAAGCCTAGCTTTATATGTTTGTATGTTGTCTTCCATGTATGTCTTCCTTGAAGACTTATATAGTACCAATAGGCACAATGCCTTGCGGTACATCAACTAGTATCCAAACATAGTTGGTATACATGGAATCCATTTAGGATATCATGGCACTTTGCCAAAATAGGGAGTCGATACCTTGTATCACTTCCTCATACGTAGTCAGTTGGTGTTCCTCAATAAGATTGACATCTTTATGAGGTGAGATCAGAAACCCATACCCCAGGCTATTTTCTGACTCTCTCTGACATACGCGGTTCTTGTGTATACGAAGATTACTGGTATAGTTTCATCCTTGATGAACCATATTTGTTCCATTAAGGATTCGTTGCCTGGAATAGTATTACTCCGATTTTCATCGAGTTTTACTATCCTCCCACTTACCACTGCATATAGGTATTCCTCTTAGGAAAACCGCATGGTGAGCAACAATTAAATTGTTCTCTTGTGAGTTGTATAAGTACTATACTTTGGTATCCCTAATATAACCTACAATTAGCACACTTATCCAATTTGGGTTTTAGTTTGGTATCATCCAAACATATGCCTAACATTCCCAAATTTTCAGGAATGAGAAACTCGGTTTCTTTCCTGTTTATATCTAATATGAAATCTGTCAAACATCTTTTATGGAACCTTATTCAAATAAGTTCTGCACTGTTTATGCTTGTCCGTTGAAGGAAATGGTAGCTCAGAGCGACTCATGATTAACCTTATCATGTCCAACAAAATTTGGTTACTCAGTTCGGACACACCGTCAAATTGACGTGTTCCAGGAGGAGTCCTCATTGAAAGAATATTATACTCTCTCAAGTATATTAGAAACTTATTGCTTAAGTATTTTCATCATGGTCTAACCGTGACGATTTAATACTATAGCCGATCTGTTTGTCTATTTCGTGTCGAAAACTTTAAAAGTTTCCGATTTGTGTTTCAAAGAAACACATAACCATAACGCGATGCCACATCCGTAAAGGTCACGAAATATTCATATCCACATCTAGCCTAACTAGACATGGGCCCACTTGCTTCACTATGAACTAGGGCTAACAGATCGGTGGCATTTACATTTTTACCAAGTAAAGGTGTTTTAGGCACTTTCCCAATTAACTAGATTCATAGACTTTATTTGAATAGAATCAAATCAGTCTGAGTACCCACTCTTCAAAAGTGCGGATATACGAATCTTGTTTGATTGTGTCCCAGACAACAATGCCACAATATGTTTCTTCTGATCAAATCAGTTTGAGCTATTTGTTTTGTCATGTTATTATGTTTGAGATTAATTTATATTCAAAATATAAATACTGTTATTCACATCTAATGTGTTTATCTCAATATCATCTTTATATAATAGAACACTTTAGTGTTCTAAAATATAAAGGTAAATCTGCAACGGATTAAACACTGATATACAGATAATGTTTCTAGTCAAACTAGTTACATTATAACAGTTTCCAAATTTAGGTACACACCCGAATGGTAGTTCTTAAAACCAGGTTTCTACGATTAAAACACGACTGTCGTCCCGTTTCCGATTCGCAGATAAATCTCAATTGAAGTCAGTATCCTGCTCAAAGCAGATTCTGAACACCAGTATATATTTATGTACCACACTAAGTATTTAAAATCCAATTTAATAATGCCAGTAATGAAAATATTTATAACAAACATATTTGAAGTCAGAGCCTTGCTCGTCTTCAATTCCTTCATGTCTGCTTTGTCCAAACGGCAGTCACGCTTCCGCGATCCCGTTTCCACAATTTAGGCAGACATTTTGGGATATGTCATTTATCTTCCCAGAAGATTATAATGATTTTGCCTTTGCCCTTTTCATATTCCAGTAGCCTTTGGCCAAGCCTCTGGTTTCTAGAATATCGAAGTAAGGTGCGCCTTGTGCTATTTGCCTTATTGCAAACTTTGACTTCTGAGATCTAAGTATAGATTTATGAAGATCCTTCAATTTCAGTATCATACTTTAAGGATCTAATCCTTAAATCTGATTAAGAAATTAAGGAGTCTACTGCGACAAGCTTAATGGATTAAGCACTAAAGTTATCATCACATAAATCTTCCAAAGATTATGCTATACTATTTGCTTAACTCCGGGCTTAGGCCTAATATGTTATTTTATCAAATAAAGTAACTTATTAGTTTCCAGGACCATCCTGAAATTTTATTCCCAATTTGAAAATTAAACCATTTAAATACATTTTCCCTAGGATTATGTTTTAAATGTCAATCTTTCAATTTATATCTTGATTCTAATAGTCCAACTATTTAATCAACGATTTAGGTACTATTTATTATAATGATTATTATAGTCCAACTATTTAATCAACTATAATTTAATAGATTGAATACAGTCCAACTGTTTTTATAAACACAAATTTAAATATTAGTCCAACTAACATTTAATTTATTTAACGACGAATGATATTTGTTTGAGCGCGTATGGCAAGTAATTAAACGAATATTGCAAATTTAATTCTTGCCTCCCACTATTTTTCGGCGAGCCTCTAACCTTCTGTCGAGTACTCGGGAAACCGTGTTTCCTAGTGGGCTAGGATCCCGTTAAATATCACACAATCTTGACTTTGGCCAACAAATTGTATGATAATTAATTAGGTAGATCTATAAGATCAATTGGATCCAATCCAATTCCTAGATCCAGTAGGGGGACATCCAAGTCCGAAACATATATACAATATATATGCCAATATATCCAATATATTGTCTAACCTTTTTCCTCTGAATCAACTAAGCCTTGGCTTTGGCACAACAAACTTAGTGATCTCAGTTAAGCGCGACCCATTGACCATGGAAAGCTTCGTAATCAATGTTGATGGACAAGAAGTGGTCTTGACTTTGGCCAACAAACCACAACTTGGACAAGACATCGATATGGAACAAAGCTCTCGTGATTCAAACACATCATCGACGAACAAGGCCTTGACTTTGGCCAACAAGCCAATGCCAGTCTCTCGATCTGGAGTAAGAATCACTCAATGGAAGGAAAAACACTTAATATTTTGCGAGGGTTTTTCGTGTGCAAATTGGCAACCAATTTATTATCTTTGTTAAGGTCTCATCATCATACCCCTTAAACATGCATTCTAAACACATAATAAAGCGCGTATAATTAAATAATAATGATATGCGGATGGATACTTTACACATTGATCCTAGATCAAATCTCTCTATTTCCTCTCTCCCGCTAGCACATGTATTGCTTCTACCCTTTACACACTACACTTCTAAAGAAACCTCATTTACATTGAGGGGAATAGGTGAGAAGAGAATACAAATAGTAAGGAGGTAATAAGGCTGGACACGCATGTCCAATTTAATAAATTCCAAATTTATTACAACATTTCTAAAATTGCCTCATCCATCTAATATCCATCTGATATACATTATTCATGCATCGCAACCATGTATTCACATAAGCATGTTATCAATCAATCTAATCAAATTAATAATTATCTGATAATTAATGATCATCCAATGTTCAAACAACGATTTGATTTTGCGCGAGTCAAACTCGTTTTGGCGAATAAGTACTCAAAGTATGAATTCTTGAATTAAATTAAACTACAAAATTAAATCCAATTCAATTTGTATTAATACTAATCCGCTATTTAATTACAAATTAAATATTACACTTTATTAATAAACCTTAACGACTTAAATTCCAAATTTAATCTTTACGGGTCTCAAAGCCCGATTAACGTCCAACGTCAATTTAATTAAAGTCCAATGGGCTTTCAATTAATTTCTTAAGGCGTGGATTTTTGGTCAACATCGGGTCAAACCCAATAACCAAAGTCCAATCCGGGAATTACCCCATAAGCCTATAAATCATTTAGGCCCCAATAACTTTAAAGGTCCATTAGTCGCATTTGGGCTTTATGGAAGTGGTTTTGGGCCCAATTGGATCCAACCAATTTAGCCTAAACCTGACTTAGTACAACCAAGCCCAATAACAATTTTAAAAGCCCAATTTTACAAAATAGGCCCAACATAATTAAATTACAAAAACCCAATTTCACAATTTAATTACATAAAGTGTATAACACAATTAATTACCCAAATCAATATTTCCAAAACACAAATTGTCTAATTATCATACACTTTTACAACAAAACATGTCCAACACATTTTATCAAAAAATCAAAACCAATCATGCTATAAGCTCTCGTAATTGAGGGTCATTTTATGTCAATTCTGAATTCAATCCAATTAATCCAAATTAACATTAAATCAACATTTCCAATTGATTCCAACTCATCCAATGATCAACGAAACAAAAAATTACCAAGAATTAGGGCATGCTCATTCTCGGCCAAGCTAAGAAATTTGGGGAAAAATATTCCAAACAATTTTTCATCAAATTGATCAAATTATCATCAATTAAAACACATTTAATCATACTAATTCATCCAATTTCATTAAATCATGCTCAAATTCATTTTACCCAAATTTTAAGCCCTAATCAAATTTCATGCTTTTACTTCGCTCTGATACCATTGTTGGAATTTTCTAAGCATCCCAAGATCATATCAAGCAATGAAAATACAAAGCGAATACAATGAGGGAGTTTCGGAATACTCACATCGATTGGTTGAGCGACGCATTGGACAACAAAAATTTTCTGTCTTCCTTTATGAAGCTCGGCAAAGGACTAGTATTGATGTCCCAAAATCGGCTTTGTCCTCTAAGAAATCTTCAAGCTCCAAGCTTACAAAATGAATTCCAAGCTCACGAAATTACTTCCCTATCACCTTAGGATAACTCAATGTGTGCTAGCACCTATGATTTTTGCCACAAAAATCATTTGCTTCTCATTGTGCTTCGGCAGAACCAGAAAAAGAAGAACAAATTCGATCCTAGACAGTGTGAGAAATGAGGAGTTTTTGGCTCCAAAATGAAAAAGAGAGAAGAATCGATTGGTTGGTGAAGGAATGTGTATCTAATACACATGCCTAATTATAAATTAATTTGCCAATTATATTTTCTTTCAAAAAAGTCAAAAATAAAGGCTAGCCAACCACCACATCAATCCATCAATCAATCAAATCAAGTGACAAGTTGTCACATCACTCAAAGTGACTAATGATTGACGCTTGATGCGACTAGCGATTTGACGTTTGAGTTGACTTACGTGCCGCACTCGAATTCAAAATGCGAATGCGCTCGCAAATAATCATGGGCTCGGGTTCGCTAATTCCAAATTAACGAATTTTCTGTTGCGACGCAATTAAATGATTACGCCTAGCGAAATCACTATTCACATCGCTAACGAATTAATTCTAAATTAATTCGTTCGCCCGAATTAAAATCTAATTTCAATTCCGCGTCGAAATCCAATTTCATATAATATATCGAATATATTATTTTATCGATTAATTCCAAATTAATCGTTATCTCTCTTTTAATAATATTTTATCCCTGATAAAATATCTCCGTAATTAATCCCAGATTAATTTTCTCTCTCATCTAATTAATCCCAGATTAATTAAGTGCGAGTCGTACGTCATCGGTGAATCTTCGGGAAGCGACCCATGAGATCCCCGGATATGTTGGCAGTAAATTCTGTCGTCGGACTATCCGAACACGTAAGTGCCATGCCTACCCAATTCTCCAGAAATATCCGTTATACCGATTTACAAGACAATGTTGGCTTCTAGCAAAGTGCCATGCCTACCCAATTCTCCAGAAATATCCTTACAGGAATATAGGATCTATATCAGGCGTAGTATACGTATTATTGTATGTCGATCTAGTATCGGATGTCACGTGCTAGGCCTGGGGCTGGAATTGTGTCTGCCCCGTACGAAGCACATGTTGGATGTCTGGTAACTAGTCTCTATAATCGGATAAACATGACCTTGTCATTTTATCCCGATGACTGCAGTACATAAGAGTACTAGTACCGTATCCTACGTGACCATCATCTCCATATGACTGAGTGATATTTCCATCTTGACATCACACCCAACACACTACGATTCTCAATATACCCAGTAGAGGCGTACACAGAACCTGTTAAAGCCCTGGACGACCAAAACCAAAGTATATTTATTGTCGCAAGTATTAGCGGTGCAAGTCTCAGTTTAAGACCAAATACACATACCCTGATTTCGGACTTCCATAGACACATAGTCATACTACCAATGGAATTCCGATGGGGTCTATCCAGAGCGAAGCTGTTTTCCGTACCATCGGTAAAACACAACCTTCTATTACACTTGCATGAGTATCATATACCCAAATATATGAGAACTATGTCGTTATGCCCTCACAACGCGCACAAGTGTAATACTAGTCTTTTACGTATTTATCGATTCCAATCTCGATAATACTCTGACTAGGATATTTAATGATTTATCCTTCGTGGACTGATACTGTCTCATATCATTCTCAATCCATGAACAAATCATAAGGACCTCCTATCATTTATACATCTGGTGATCTAATCACAAATGATAAGAGTGCAATCTCCTTTGTCACATAGTTAATTTGTACAACAACACCATGATCTGTACAAATAGTGACACTATGGGTCATAATTGTCCAACAAATCCATGAAGGACAGAAACTGCCACTGCCGAGCACTCTTAGAGGGCAGAAATTTTTTTTTTCTTCACCGCATCGACTCAACCGATCATTGTGAGTATTCTGCAACTCCTTGATGTATTCACATGTTGTTTTATTCTTGATTATTCGATCCTTGGAACCGTAGAACTCCAACACAAGACACCATATGAGCTGTGGAAAGGTTTCGTACCTTCCAACAAATACCTAAAAGTGTGGGGGTGTCTTGCCAAAGTAATGGTTCCTAAACCTAAGAAGGCTAGAATAGGACCTAAAACTGTTGACTGTATATTCATTGGATATGCTCGCAACAGTAGTGCGTATCGATTCTTGGTACACAAGTATGAGATTCCTGGCATCAATCCGAGCATGATAATTGAGTCAAGGAATGTTGATATTTTTGAAGAGACGTTTCCCTGTAAGGAAAGACAAAGAACAGAGTCTCTAAAAAGAACGGTTGATACTGTCAAGACAGTGATCGGGTTGACCAAGAATCAGATGATCAACGTGTAAATGCTGAGACAATCGAGCGTAGACGTAGCGAAAGAGCTAGAACGACTAAGTCGTTTGGTCCCGATTTTCTGACATACTTGTTAGAAAATGAGCCTCAAAGCTATAAAGAAGTTATGTCTTCTCCGGAGGCACCTCTTTGGAAAGAGGCTATTAACAGTGAGATTGATTCAATCCTGCAGAACCATACTTGGGAGTTGGTAGATCTTCCACCAGGTTGTAAGCCGATGGGCTACAAATGGATATTCAAAAGGAAGATTAAAACAGATGGATCAATAGATAAGTACAAGGCAAGACTTGTCATAAAAGGTTATAGATAAAAGGAAGGCCTTGATTGTTGGAATGTATGCCCTAGAGCTACATTTGATGTAAACGGTTTTATGTGTTTTGAAATAATACGATGCATTATTCATTTAACAAAATTGTTTGTTTAATTTTTGCATATTATATATCATCTTAAATACCCTAGATTACTTATGTGCCTTCAGACTTAGTGTATGAGTGTCATACACAAGAGGATTTAAGTCTGAAGTTAGTAATCTTAAATAGTCCATAGAGAGCAAACAAAGCGGGTACTTTGTTTGTGGTTTATCTATAGATGCGGTCCATTCTATATTTGTATGACGATCTTGATCCGGATCGTCCATGTAGAGACATGAGAATGGAGGCACCTTGTATGATGCGATCATATAGGACTGGACCCAGATGGAAATGACATTCTTATAATATCTGTTAAACTAAGAAAGTCGTTTCGATCTACTAGATGGTCATATATGGATTGATCTTAATCATGAATGTACTACAAACTCCTGCATGGAGGCCATGTCCTTTGATTTACAAAGGTGAGGTTGGTGTAGAAGTCCCGGTCAATAGCTACGTATTTTGGGGACATGGTCTGTTGTGTAGCTTGGAACTTTTTATATAGATATGGAGTTCACTCCTTCTTGCGAGAAGTAGAGGAGTATCTTTCTTAAGGGTTGATTCGGTGCTTGAACGATTTGAGCGCTCAAGTCTTTCTATTACAAATAGAAAGATTAAAATTCATAATAGCTATGAATAAATCGTTCATTAGAGAATCAATGGTACTTAAGGTAAAAATAATTAGAGGGGTATAACAGACATTTTGACCCGACTCTAATTACGAGATACTCGTGAAGGGTCAATTCGAATGTAATGACTATATCGATGGACACCGACTTGGTTCGACTTAATACTATCTGCGGCAACGAGAGTGCAACTCCGGGTTTTTAGTGGAATAACCCGGAGTTAATAATTCAGAATATTTAATTAAGAGCTTAATTAAATATTTCGAGATTATTGGAGCTCGGAACCGTAGGTCCATTTGGTCCACGTGCTAGCTCAATATACTATAGCGGATTTAGTATAATTGGATAGTCAAATTATATACTTACATATGTATAAATATTATTAATATGATTAATAATATTATTTGTCACACTTGAAACTATATATTAAAAGTTAATGTATGGTATTAATAATTATATGATGATTATTAAATATTAAATATTAAATTATATATATGATATAATTTAATAAGGCTAAGATTGTAATTTCTAAATTATGGGTTTTGGAAACCCTTGATTTAATTTTGGAAGTTACAAATCTATAATGGCATTAATCTTTTTGATTTTGTAACATCTTTGACTTTATGGAAAGTTAATATCACATGTTGCAAATTAATAAAGAAAAATATGTCATTGCCGATTTTGGAGAAAAAGAAAAGGGAAGAATTTTATTTGTTTTGGCAATTAAATATCTTACTTGAATGTTACACATTTTTGAAAGGTAATGACATATTTAATTTTTGTAACATCTTTTTATTATGGTAATTAAATATTAGATGTTACAAAATTAAATAAAAATCTTAGCTTTGGTCAATTCTTGCTTTGGATGGGGGGGGTGATTGTTTTGTTTTGGAAATAATTTGACCTAAGTATATAAAGAAAATTTGATTTTCTTTTTGGTCACTCTCATTCTTGAAAACCCTAGCCTTCATCTTCTTCCTCATTCTCTCTCATAGTTGAGAAAAGAAAAATAAGAAAAATAAAATTAAGTGTGATAAAATCTCTAAAACGTTTAGGGATATAATTGTGAGTGTAGCCCACACTACTTTCCGTTGGTAACGAGACATAGCTCGGAAGGTCAAATGGTGGATCCGATAATATTCATAGGGTTCAAGTGTTGAGTTTTCTAGGTCAAACCAAGATCTAATTAAGTGATGAAATGTGCGAATACAACAAAGTAAAGTTGCGGAAATACTCACTTTGATCGGATTTGCGATGCGAAGAACACAAAAATCCTCCTTGAAGCTCTCGGCCAAGGTCCTTCTTTATGCTCCATGGTGTTCGGTCAAGGTCCTACATGGTGGTCCTTCAAGCTCCAGCTTTAAGTGTGATTCCATGGTCATGAATAGGTTTCCCGATCACATTTGAATGACTCATTGGATGTGCTAGCATCTTGGAAATTTTGCCACAAAATTTCCCTTTGCCTTCTTGTTGTTCTCGGCCAAGCCAAGAACATTAGAGAGAAAATGGCTCCAAGGCCGTGAGAGGGAGAGAGGAAGATGGGTTGTGTGTTGTATTGTGTAATCTAATTACACTTAATGAAAGTCAAATACCAAAGTAATAAAAAATGGTAAATGTCTTTCAATCCATCACACTTGTGTTTTTGACACTCAACCACCTTACCAACAACTTCCATCAACTTCAAAGTGACAAAGTTGACTAGTGATGTGACGCGTGATGTGACATGTGGGCCCCACTTGATTCAAAATATGAGTGGGCCCGCAAACACTCCCGGGCTCGGGTTCGCTAATTCGAATTAATGAATTTTCCGTTGCGACGTAATTAAATCAAATTTAATTAAATAATTATGCCTAGTAAAATTACTATTCACTTCGCTAGCGAATTAATTCTAAATTAACTCGTTCGCCCGAATTAAAATCTAATTTTAATTCTGCGTCGAAATCTAATTTCGTTTAATATATCGAATATATTATTTTATCGATTAATTCCAAATTAATCGTTCTCTCTCTTTAATAGTATTTTATCCCAAATAAAATATCTCCGTAATTAATCCTAGATTAATTTTCTCTCTCTTATAATTAATCCCAGATTAATTATGTGCGAGTCATACGTCATCGGCGAATCTTCGGGAAGCGACCCATGAGATCCCCGGATATGTTGGTAGTAAATCTGGTCGTCGGACTATCCGAACACGTACGTACCTAGTACTACGTTTTTACCGATTTACAAGACATGGTTGGCTTCTAGCAAAGCACCGTGTCTACCCAATTCTCCAGAAATATTCTTAAAGGAATATGTAATCTATATCAGGCGTAGTATACGTAGTATTGCGTATTGCGTATTGCGATCCAGTATCAGATGTCACGTGCTAGGCCTGGGGCTGAAATTGTGTCTGCCCCGTACGAAGCACATGTCGGATCTCTGGTAACTAGTCTCTATAATCGGATAATCATGACCTAGTCATATTATCCCGATGACTGCAGTACTAAAGAGTACTAGTTCCGTATCCTACGTGACCATCATCTCCATATGACTGGAGTGATACTTCCATCTTGACATCACACCCAATACACTAAGATTCTCAATATACCCAGAAGAGGCGTACACAGAACCTGTTAAAGCCCTGAATGACCAAAACCAAAGTATATTGATTGTCGCAAGTATTAGCGATGCAAGTCTCAGGTTAAGACCAAATACACCTACCCTGATTCGGACTTCCATAGACACATAGTCATACTACCAATGGAATTCCGAGGGGTCTATCCAGAGCGAAGCTGTTTCCGTACCATCGGTATACACAACCTCCTATTACACTTGCATGAGTATCCAATACCCAAATATATGAGAACTATGCCGTTATGCGCCCATAACACGCACAAGTGCAATACTAGTTTAGTCCGCATTATCGATGTCCAGTCTCGATAATACTACGACTATGGATGTTTTAATGATTAAACATTCATGGATTGATATTGTTTCATATCTTATCAATCCGAAACTAATCATATGGACTTTTATCATTTATGTATCTTGGTAATCCAATTACAAATGATAAAAGAGCAATTTCCTTTGTCACATAGTTAATTTGTACAACAACACCATATTCTGTACAAATAGTGATGCTATGGGTCATAATTGTCCAACATCAAGGTAATTGATCTTGTTCTAAAAGGTTTCTGTAAAATGTGAAGCCTTTGTCATCCGTTGGATAAGGGACACGTGGCGCAATCCTTGCCGTTGTCCCAATTACATGTATTTGCTCATCCTATATAAAGGCCACTTAAGTTGAGTTTTAGTAGAGAGTTTTCATTATTTGTATTCCCTTAATAATTGGCTAAGTGTTAAGCCTATTCCCTAAGTCCAAGTTAGTGTAATCTTCAATTGGAATTTGAGAGATTGTCACTTTTAGAGATTAGGGTTCTTTGTGAGATTTGGGGAATTACAATTTGTAAACGGATTCAAGATTCCGTGTGTAATCTTGAAATTGCTTAGTGCAGCGAGCTCCCTATTCCGGAGTTCAACGTGGATGTAGTCGGGAATCTTTCCGGCGAACCACGGTAAAAATCGTGCATTCTTGATTGATTGATTTGACGATTTTGCGATAAAATCTAACAATTGGTATCAGAGCCTTTGGAGGTAAAAGGTCCAGTGGGCCGAAGGGAAATTGTGGAGGCCGAGAGTTGGACGAAGATCAGAAGCCCAAGATTCATCCTTCTCCTTTTCGGTAAAGCCAGAGAGACGAGCAAAGATTTCCAGGGGGCCGAGAAAGTGATCAGTGGACTGAAGTTGAAGCCCGAAAATTGAGTCCAACGCAAAAACTAAAAACCCTAAAATTGCCAATCTTGAAGACAATAGCCCCACCTGAAGCCGTGACCAAGAACAAGATCAGAGAAGAAGAAGCAGAACACCAGAGCTGCCGAATCAAGACCTAAATCGGCGATAGCAAGGACCCACAGAGCTGACATAACCGTCTGAAGAAACGCCGATCAAGACTACTACCAAGCCAAAACCAATCAAGATCAAACAACCAAGAACTGTCGATCAAGAGAGCCACAAAACAACAAGCAAAGAACGATAGCCAATCTTGAAGAAATCAGAGGGGCAATTAGCAGTGGTGCCGACTGAAGAACAGAGAAGATCACTTTGCCGAGAACAAGATCAGAGGACCAAGAAGACTCAGTCCTTATTTTCGGTAAAGCTGAAGAAAATTACCGAGTTACTGACCAAGGTAATTGTAGCCGAAATAAGCTGCAGTTATTGGTAAAGTAATAATTAGTGTGAACTGAAATTTGGGAATTAATTGTCTGATTTTGGGAAGTTAAATTCTCTGTGTAAGTTGCAATTTGGGAACTATTTTCTTTGCTGAAGTTGTGGGAAAGTAAGTTGTTTGGGTGAGGTACTGCTGAGTTGAAAGATTGGGTAATTGCCGAATTGATTTGGGAGTATAATCCTCTAGGTTGCCAAGTAACTGATCAAAGTTGGATTGGTTGCGTTTGCTGCCGAAGGGTGTTAGGGCAAAGTTGAGGCAGTGAATTGCCGAATTGTGTCTTGGCAAGAGTGGTGAGCAATTACTGAGAGTGTTGCCTATTGGTGTTTGGGTGTCTTAGGCACTGTGTTGCCAAATATTGTTCTCTGTAACAGCGCAAGGTCTGGAGTCGCCGAGACGAGAGTGATTGCCGGATTCTGGCTTGTGGTGAGCAATTACCGAGAGAATTCTGCCTAGTTTGAGCAGATTGGTTTGTGTCAATTGCCGAGCAGATTGTGTGTGAAGTGCAGAATTGTGCTTAGGCAGTTTGGAAGTGTCATTGGGTGATTACTGTTAAAAGAAATAAAATGTCGACTATGAGACTCGACATTGGCATCTTTGACGGGAAAGGAGATTTCACCACGTGGAAGAAGAAAATGAGAGTTTTGCTTTCTCATCATAAGGTGGCATTGGCACTGGAACCGGATCCAGAAAAGTGGCCAAATATGGAAAAGGAAACGAAGGATGAAATCCTGGAAGAGGCTTACAACCTGATTTTCCTTCACCTTGGAGATTCGGTCATCAGAAAGGTTGACGGAATGGACACTGCCATTCAACTCTGGGGTAAACTCGAATCTTTATATTCTGTTATTTCTGCACCAAATTTAGTGTTCTTAAAATGAAATTTGTTTAATTACAAGATGGATACTAGTAAGTCGATTGATGATAATTTGGACGAATTCATGAAAATGACTCAAATCCTTAAAGGAACTGACCAAGCCCTAGGAGACTCTAGCGAAGCTATGATACTTTTAAATGCATTACCTGAAGAATATAGTGTCGTTAAGAATTCTCTACAGTACACAGGAGTTGTACCTAGGCTAGACTTGGTGACATCTGGTATAAGGGCTAGAGAGCTAGAACTTAGAACCAGTAGGAGAGGAGGAGCGAACTTATTCGTGAAAGGAAAAAATGAAAGGAAATTCAATGGTCCTAATAATCATCAGACTAGTAACCAAGAACCTAAAGGACAGAAAAAGAATAAACAGGATAAGAATAAGGATAGTGACAAGAAGTGCTACCATTGTGGAAAGATGGGACACCTTAAAAGGAATTGTTATAAGTTCCTGAGGGAACAGGAAAATGAAGGCAGCGCCACTGTGGCTGCCGAAAAGGAGTCGATGTGCCTATCTGAGGCATTGACTGTGTGTAGGGATCACATTAGCAGAGAATGGATCCTGGACTCCGGGTGTTCCTTTCACATGAGTCCGTATAGGGACTGGTTTGTCAACTTTAGAAATTCTGACCAAGGCACTGTGTATATGGGTAATGACAATACTTGTAGGATACATGGGGTTGGGGACATAACTCTTAAACTCCATGATGGTAAAGTTAGGATTCTTACTGACGTTAGATATGTACCTGACTTGAAACGGAACCTGATATCACTAGGAACACTAGATGAATTAGGTTTCACATATAAAGCACATAAAGGAACATGCACATATCTAAGGGTAATAAACTAATCCTAACTGGTATAAAGAGAAATGGATTGTATGTTCTAAATGGCCAACATGTATTATCGGATAAACCCATTTCTGCTTTGACTTCTAATGTTGATATGACTAATATATGGCACTTGAGACTTGGCCATATAGGCCAGAAAGGAATGCAGGTACTCAGCAAGCAGGGACAATTTGGAAAGGACCAGTTGAAGCCACTTGAGTTTTGTGAGATCTGTGTGTTGGGCAAACAACACAGACAGAGCTTCCCAACTGGAATTCACTTGTCAAAGGCGAGTCTGGAGTATCTACATTGTGATTTGTGGGGACCAGCAAAGGTCCAGACACATGGGGGTAAGAAATATTTCCTCTCTATTGTTGATGACTACAGTAGGAAGGTATGGACATTCTTACTAAAATCAAAGGATGAAACTTTGACTAAATTTAAAGAATGGAAAGTATTGGTAGAAAATCAAACTAGTAACAAAGTAAAAGTCTTGAGAACTGATAATGGCTTAGAATTTTATAATACTGAGTTTGACCAATACTGTACTAGTGAGGGTATCCTTAGACATAGGACTGTTAGAAACACCCCTCAACAGAATGGAGTTGCGGAAAGAATAATAGAACCTTATTAGAAAAGATCAGATGTCTTTTATTTTCTTCCGAACTTCCGAGGGCCTTTTGGGGTGAAGCCCTCAATACTGCTACTCATTTGATTAACCTTAGCCCTAACAGTTCAGTTCAGTTTAAGACACCAGAGGAAATCTGGTCTGGTAGAGCTCATAAGCTTGCACACCTTAGAGTATTTGGCTGTGAAGCCTATGTTCACCAGTCCGTAGGTAAACTTGAACCGAGGTCAATCAAGTGTGTTTTCCTAGGATATCAAGAAGGGACAAAAGGGTATAGGTTATGGGAAAGGGAATCACCTGGAGTCAAAGTCATAGTTAGTCGAGATGTTATATTCAATGAAATTTGTTTTCCTTGTAAATCTACTAACAACAATGCAGGTGCCTTAGAAAAGGATCTAGCAGATTTTGATTTTGCAGGTGGAGCTCAGATGCAGGTGGAGCCAGGGACATCAAGGACCGCTGAGCAAGTTTGTGACATGTCAGGCTCGGAGACATCTGAGGACTCTCAGCCCAGGAGAAATATCCAGGAGGAAAACAGAAATGAAGTAGCAGAGATACAAGAACAAAGTGAAGAGGACACAGTAGATCAAGTGGATCAAACTGAGCAGCATGATGAAACACCACAAGACACATTGGCCAACTACCAGCTAGCGAGAGACAGAAGTAGGAGGCAGGTAAGGCCTCCTACCAGGTATGATTACTCAACCAATGATTTGTATTTCTGTGCATTAATAGAAAGTCATGAAATTAATGGGATTGAGTCTGCTAGCTTAGGGGAGGCATTAAAGTCTACCCATAAACTTGAATGGGAAGAGGCTATAGAAGAGAAGATGTTTTCTCTTAGTATTAGACCTGAGGTGATTAAAATGGAAAATGTACCTTATGCTAATGCTATTGGTTCTGTGATGTATGTCATGATTAGTACTAGACCTGACTTGTCATATGCTGTATCTTTGTTGAGTAAGTTTATGTCTAATCCAGGTGGAGCACACTGGAGTGCTTTACAATGGTTGTTAAGATACTTGAATACTGTTGTTGATTATGACTTATGTTTTAACCAATCTAACGCTTTAGATTTGGTAGGGTATGTTGATTCTGATTTTGCAGGTTACAGAGACTCAAGAAAGTCAACTACCGAAGCGGAGTATCATTTTGTGCGGGAAATTATCTCAAGCAGTAAGATTGAGATTAAGAAAGTTCCAACTGAAGACAACCCATCGGACATGGGGACAAAGATTGTGACTGCAACCAAACTCTTCCACTGCATGAAGCCGTTGCAGGTGGGGGTTGGCTGACCTTGCAGCCGACATGAGCGATGATGTGAGTAGGTGGGTTTGCTGTGCTTTATTGGCCTTAGTGTGTCTTTGTGTATGATTGGGAGTGAGAAATGTTTTTGGGCTTCAAGGTGGAGATTGTAAAATGTGAAGCCTTTGTCATCCGTTGGATAAGGGACACGTGGCGCAATCCTTGCCGTTGTCCCAATTACATGTATTTGCTCATCCTATATAAAGGCCACTTAAGTTGAGTTTTAGTAGAGAGTTTTCATTATTTGTATTCCCTTAATAATTGGCTAAGTGTTAAGCCTATTCCCTAAGTCCAAGTTAGTGTAATCTTCAATTGGAATTTGAGAGATTGTCACTTTTAGAGATTAGGGTTCTTTGTGAGATTTGGGGAATTACAATTTGTAAACGGATTCAAGATTCCGTGTGTAATCTTGAAATTGCTTAGTGTAGCGAGCTCCCTATTCCGGAGTTCAACGTGGATGTAGTCGGGAATCTTTCCGGCGAACCACGGTAAAAATCGTGCATTCTTGATTGATTGATTTGACGATTTTGCGATAAAATCTAACAGTTTCGAATCTGGAGGCCATCATTATGATCAAATCAAGATCAAAGTAATCTACGTGCATATGGATTTTAAATCAACAAAGGACAAACATGCTTTAATGTTTGATGATTGGCTATGGCGTGATTGTTTGATCTGGACGTGGCTGGCATATGAGCTTATTATCTATATTGCAAGTGGCGCATGTGTTCATCAATTAGACTTGTGATGAACCATATGTCAAGTGACGTGATCAACTTGCTGTGTGTGACTTTAGATGAGGGTAGCCGAATTACCTAAGCCATGATCAAAGCATATCATAAAAGGGATGAGACAAATCAGTGCGTGGTTATTCGATGACAATGCATGGGAGCTGAACAGCCACGAGGCTGTGTGCGTGAATGGTTCCAATGGATTTGGTGCGTGCGTGTGTTTCATGGCTACTACATGGCTCATGTGTGATGAGCATTCGGCAGCAAATATATATAGGGCTGTTCGGGGCAGTTTGGAATATAAATTTATGGCAAAAAAATTCTGGATTAAGAGGAAAATGGCAGAAAAAATTTCAAGGTCGATCCCGGGTGCCTAAGCCGCTTCCGCTGCGCGAGGAAAGCGTTTCCTACAATTGGCATCAAGAGCGAGGTTGAAAAGTGTTCTTAACCCTTCTATTTTTCATTTAAAGTTTCTGTTTTTAATATATTTATATGAGTTATAAATATGATATGCATGTTTAGATGAGTGGGCACAATATGATATTCATATGATGAATGTTTTTGTTATTTCATGTGATGAATGGATTTTGCATTGGTCGTAAATTTTTCTGGCTCTTATTTTTGTAGTTGGTTTTGTTTTTGGGATGTAAGGCCATAAGGCCATTGTTTACATTTGTTGTAATTTTATTTTTCAATGTAAAATTTCAATTTTTGTAATTTGGAGCACCGAAATCGCAAAAGGAGCCAACACCACTTTGAAGCGGGATTTGAAGACCAAGGGATGCATTGGTGAATCTTATGTACTAATTAGATTAGTATAGGAAAAATAAGAGTCCGGTCAATGCAAAATATTTTTTATGTTATATGTATGTTTATTTCGAATTGTTTGAATAACATGTCATATAGCTTAGGGTGCCCACTCTTGCATTTTACATGCCATAACATGTTTTAGAAGCATTATCATTATAAACATAAAAATATGATTTTATGTAATTTAAAATGTTTAAATTAGAATGTGATATGCATGGAAATCAATTAATTAGATTAATTATATTTATGGTTTAAAATTTGAATTCTAATATATTGGGCTTAATTGGTTCATAATAAATTCCATTGGTATATAGGATGGAAACCCGGATATAAATTCCATAGCCGAATCCGAATGGACGGTAATATGGTCTGCACTCGGGATATAATTCCACGTATCATTGGATTTTATAACGCATTAAGATTTATTAAAATGTTTAATTAAATTTTTGACCTTTTAGAATTCCATAAATTTTAGACTTTTAGTGTTCTAGTATTTTAAGAGTTAAAATATAATAGCTCACTAATACCACTCTAATTAAATTAGTTTAATTGAGTAAAATTATTAGTAGAGACTAATGAAATGTTAGTGATACAATTTTAAGAGTTAAAATTGGTTAGGTCACTTATGTCAAACTAGTGTAAATAAAAATTTTGATTTAGCAGCCATAAATTTATCCACACTAGTTAAAATAAAATATTAGATATTTTATAGATAGAAACCTTAATTTTAAAATAGTGAGTGGGAGAGGGATATACGACAGTATATCCCGCGATCTCCGTTGTTAGTCCAAAAACGTGAGATTCAAAAGGCGCCTCGAGACGGCTTTGTTTTCGTCCCCCTACGGATGGTGTCCATTTTGGGTCAATATCAGGTTTGGGTTCCGAGAGGATAGGGATTCTATATGTATCTTGTGAACTGACCTACCCTACGGCGGCACTTCACTCGTTATTATTTCATAAATGAATTACCTATATGCTAAGGAAACTATAAGATAACTTGTATGTGTTAAGACCGTTAACACATAAGCCACTACTCAATACTGAAATATTTTAGGTTGAGAAACCTAAAACTAAATGGCAAAAGATTTCTCACGATGACACATATCTATGGCGTCTTAGACTTGGTCATATCAGCCTTTACCGGATAGACAGATTGATAAAGAACGGAGCCTTAAACCAGTTAAAGCTCGGAACTTTACCAGTTTGCGAATCCCGTTTAGAAGGAAAAATGACCAAGAGACCTTTTACTGGAAAAGATATAAGAGCCAGTCAACCACTTGAGCTAATACATTCGGACGTTTGCGGACCGATGAATGTAAGAGCCCAAGGTGGTTATGAATACTTCGTCTCATTCATTAACGATTATTCTAGATATTGGTATGTTTACCTAATGCATCACAAATCAAATACCTTTGAAAAGTTCAAAGAGTATTGTGCTGAGGTTGAGAACCAATTAGGTAAGAAAATCAAAATTCTACAATCGGATCATGGAGGAGAATACCTCGACAGAGATTTCGAGGAATTCATAGTTGAGCATGGGATTGTATCCCAGCTCACAGCGCCTGGAACACCACATCAAAATGGTGTTGCATAGAGGAGAAATCAGACCCTACTAGACATGATGAGATCTATGTTTAGTTATAGCTCACTACCTAGTTCGTTCTGGGGATATGCACTGCAAACTGCAATGCATATCCTTAATTTAGTTCCATCTAAATCTGTTCCTAAGGCTCCCTTAGAGTTGTGGAATGGTCGTAAAACTAGTTTACGAAATTTCCGCATATGAGGGTGTCCAGCACATGTGCTGAAGAATAAGACTACAAAGTTGGAGCCTTATTCTCAGGTGTGCCTATTTATAGGGGTGGATTCTTCTATAGTTCAGATGATAACAAAGTATTTGTATTGACAAATGCCACGTTTCTAGAGGAGGACTACATGAAGGAGTTCAAACCTCGGAGTAAGGTGTTACTCGAGGAGTTACTTGCTGGTTCGACCAGTACACCAGAGTCAACAAAAGTTGACAAACACATAGCACCTTCGACATCTGAGAGTCAGATGCAAGTTCATCAGAATGATATACCACCTAGACGTAGTGGGAGGGTTGTACGACAACCTGATCGCTACCTTGGGGTTGGAGAGGCACAAGTTGTCGCATCCAGCGATGGCATAGATGATCCATTGACCTATAGTAGTGCAATGGATGATTCTGACAAAGAGGAATGGCTCAAAACCATGAACCTAGAGATGGAGTCCATGTACTCCAACTCAGTCTGGGAACTTGTAGACCAACCTGATGGGGTAAAACTCATAGGTTGTAATTTGATCTACAAAAGGAAGAAGGGATCAGATGGGAAGGTACATACCTTCAAGGCTAGACTAGTGGCCAAGGGTTATACCCAGAAAGATGGAGTTGACTATGAGGAAACTTTATCGCCAGTAGTCATGCTTAAATCCATCTGCACTCTTTTATCCATTGCCGCATATTATGACTATGAAATTTGGCAAATGGGTGTCAAGACTGCATTTTTGAATGGCAATCTTGATGAGAGTATCTATATGATACAACCAGAGAGGTTGATCACCCAAGGTCAAAAGAAAAAGGTTTGCAAGCTGCAAAGGTCTATTTATGGACTCAAGCAGGCATCTCGATCTTGGAATATAAGATTTGATACCACAATCAAGTCTTATGATTTTGAGCAGAATGTTGATGAGCCTTGTGTATACAAGCGCGTCATTGACGGGAAGGTGGTTTTTCTTGTTTTATACGTCGATGATAATTTACTCATTGGGAATGATGTAAAGATATTATCAGACGTGAAAACCTGGCCAGCTAACCAATTCCAAATGAAAGATTTGGGAGAGGCCAGTTATGTTCTTGGGATTCAGATACTTCGGGATCGCAAGAAACGACTGTTAGCTATGTCTCATGCATTCTATATTGACAAGATCCTTGTGCGATTTGGGATGCAGAATTCCAAGAAAGGCAATCTGCCTTATCGGCATGGAATTCATTTGTCAAATGAACAGTCTCCTAAGACACCTCAAGATGTTGAGGAAATGAGACATATCTCATACGCCTCAGCAGTTGGTAGTCTCATGTATGTTATGTTATGCATGAGACCGGACTTCTGTTTTGCAGTGGGAGTAGTCAGTAGGTTTCATTCAAACCCAGGATTGGATCACTGGGTGGCTGTGAAACATATTCCCAAGTATCTTAAGAGAACGAGAGATTATATGCATGTGTATTCCGGTGAGGATATGATCCTAAGGGGATATACAGACTCTGATTTTCAGACAGATGTCAATTCTAGGAAATCTACATCTGGATCAGTGTTCACCCTAGGTGGTGGGGCTATAGTATGGCGGAGTATAAAGCAAACTTGCATTGCTGACTCCACCATGGAGGCTGAATATGTAGCAGCTTGTGAAACAGCTAAGGAAGCAGTCTGGCTCCGTAAATTCTTGGGAGATCTGGAAGTTGTTCCAGATATGGATAGACCACCCACACTCTATTGCGATAATAGTGGTGCGGTGGAAAACTCTAAAGAACCAAGAAACCACAAGAGGGAAAAGCATATATAGAGGAAATTCATAGGAACCTGGCAGATCCGTTTACAAAGACCTTGTCGGCTAAAGTGTTTAAAGGTCACATAGATGGTCTAGGATTATGTGACATGTCCCATTTGCTCTAGTGCAAGTGGGAGATTGTTAGAATGTATGCCCTAGAGCTACATGTGATGTAAACGGTTTTATGTGTTTTGAAATAATACGATGCATTATTCATTTATAAAATTGTTTGTTTAATTTTCGCATATTATATATCATCTTAAATACCCTAGATTACTTATGTGCCTTCAGACTTAGTGTATGAGTGTCATACACAAGAGGATTTAAGTCTGAAGTTAGTAATCTTAATTAGTCCATAGAGCAAACAAAGCGGGTACTTTGTTTGTGGTTTATCTATAGTTGCGGTCCATTCTATATTTGTATGACGATCTTGATCCGGATCGTCCATGTAGAGACATGAGAATGGAGGCACCTTGTATGATGCGATCATATAGGACTGGACCCAGATGAAAATGACATTCTTATAATATCCGTTAAACTAAGAAAGTCGTTTCGATCTACTAGATGGTCATATATGGATTGATCTTAATCATGAATGTACTACGAACTCCTGCATGGGAGGCCATGTCCTTTGATTTATGAAGGTGAGGTTGGTGTAGAAGTCTCGGTCAATAGCTACGTATTTTGGGGACATGGTCTGTTGTGTAACTGGGAACGTTTTATATGGATATGGAGTTCACTCCTTCTTGCAATAAGTAGAGGAGTATCTTTCTTAAGGGTTGATTCGGTGCTTGAACGATTTGAGCGCTCAAGTCTTTCTATTACGAATAAAAAGATTAAAATTCATAATAGTTATGAATAAATCGTTCATTAGAGAATCAATGGTACTTAAGGTAAAAATAATTAGAGGGGTATAACGGATATTATGACCCGACTCTAATTACGAGATACTCGTGAAGGGTCAATTCGTATGTAATGACTATATCGATGGACACCGACTTGGTTCGACTTAATATACCATATGCGGCAACGAGAGTGCAACTTCGGGTTTTTAGTGGAAAAACCTGGAGTTAATAATTCGGAATATTTAATTAAAAGCTTGACCGGCGTAAACAAACACGTATAACGCAAGCGTACGTATCGTTCAAGTAGTATAAAAATTATCGATCCCACGAGGACTTAATACCTAATCTATTAATTTTATGAGGTCAAATGATTACTAGTATCTAACAGGTTGATTGATTGATTTGAAATGGTGATGATTCTAAATTTAAAAAAACAAGTAAATAAAATTACACAAAAGTAGGTTTAAGAAAATTCAATATTAGGAAACTATCTAGGGTTGTGAATCTTTCTAATATCTTTTAAAAGATGAAGTGGTTATTTCATGTTTGTGTAATAAATTGGTTTACTAACCTGAAACACTAAATTATGCAAAAGCCTATGTCGATAGTCAGACGCAAATACCCAGTTTAACCCAATTGAACCATATGTCTATGTCAACCAAATTATCTGGATTCATTAAGTTTAAGTTCCAATTATGGCTACCCCCGCCTGACAGGTATATGTCTATCCTGTAAGGAAATCTATTAAAGGGTTATTTATCCTCAAGGAAGATCGTGGGCTATTAAGTCTAAGGTTGAAACCTAAAATTCATTTGTCAAGTTTATTTTAGATTTAGCACATCAATCTTATTGGTGATCAGACAACAAGAAGCATTAAGCTTAAGACTTAATAAGTAAACCTTTAAATTACCCAAACTATAAAATAACCCCTTATAAACCGGTGATATTAGAATTTATCACAACCCCAGATAACTAACTTAGTTACGACACATAACTAGGGCTAGTAAAAACTTAAATAAAATAAAAGACATAAAGTAAAATGCTGAAAAGTAAATTGCTGAAAAGTAAATGACGGAAAGTAAATGCTAAAATTAAAAACTGAAAATTAAATGTTGAAAAGTAAATGCTGAAAAGTAAATTACTGAAAAGTAAATGCTGAAAAGTAAATTGCTGAAAAGTAAATTGCTGAAAAGTAAATTGCTGAAAAGTAAATGCTGAAAAGTAAATTTCTGAAAAGTAAATAAAGTAAAAGTACAATAAAAGAAAATGATGAGGTAAAATGATCCACTTTTATTACTTCTATTTTAGATATCTCCCTTAATATAATATATTAACTTTGCATGATAATTACCAACCAGCCATATAGGCGGTATCCAGATTAAGTCAAATTAATAATTAATTACCAACCGACCAATCAGGCGGTATCCAGTTTAGTCAGGTTAAAACCAATTTAAATAATTACCAACCGACCAATATAGCGGTATCCTCGTTAAGTCGGATTTTAACTAGTTTATATATTATAATTAAGGAAGATTAATCTAAATATTAGTAATAAAAGTTTTACCTTTTACCCCAGCAAAGGGGAGTTACCTCCTCATTACTGAAAAGTAAAAACTGAAAATTAAAGAAAGAAAAGTATTGTGCGTAAAAGTAAATTGCGGAAAGTAAAAATTGAAAAGTAAAGAAAAGAAAGTGCGAAAGCGGAAATTAATTACTGAAAGCTGTAAATAAACAAACAAGATACAATCTTCTTAGTATTCTTAAGGAATTCCTTAAAATAAAGTATGAATTTACAAATGAAATGGTTTGGTATTTATAGGCAAATTTTTGCCTCCATCAAATCATCCACTAAATTCATTATTAATTGCTCCACTAATTGCTCCACTAATTGCTCCACCAAATCCATTATTAATTGCTCCACTAATTGCTTATCATGTTTGGTGGTGATTTGATAATTTTTATTATTTATTTATTAATTTATTTTTTGCTTTGAAAATGACTTTAATAATTACACACAACACACTTCTGGATGGTTCATCAATTTCGGGCATGAAATCTTCAGAATTCGAAATTATTTTATCTTTAAAAGTTGTAGATATTTGAGTCTTCTTTAATATGGAACTTGAATCAGCTCAATCCGATATCGGAGTAAAGCGTTATGCCCAAAATACGACAGATGCGCAAAACTGGAATTTCCAAAACTGCACTTCGTTAAAACTCCCTTTCAAGTTTTCAATCTCCAAAATTAATATGTCAAGTCCAATTTTTGGTCTTATTTGACCCATATTTCGTCCTAAATGATTTCATTGTGTCCCAATATTATTTTATCTGCAAAATAAACTAAAACACATCAAAATGTTCATCAAACCCGAGAAACTAAACACAATATTAAGTAAAATGGGCGGTAAATATTGATATATTTTCCGCTCATCAGAGCTTAATTAAATATTTCGAGATTATTGGAGCTCGGAACCGTAGGTCCATTTGGTCCCCGTGCTAGCTCAATATACTATAGCGGGTTTAGTATAATTGGATAGTCCAATTATATACTTATATATGTATAAATATTATTAATATGATTAATAATATTATTTGTCACACTTGAAACTATATATTAAAAGTTAATGTATGGTATTAATAATTATATGATGATTATTAAATATTAAATATTAAATTATATATATGATATAATTTAATAAGGCTAAGATTGTAATTTCTAAATTATGGGTTTTGGAAACCCTTAATTTAATTTTGGAAGTTACAAATCTATAATGGCATTAATCTTTTTGATTTTGTAATATCTTTGACTTTATGGAAAGTTAATATCACATGTTGCAAAATTAATAAAGAAAAATATGCCATTGCTGATTTTGGAGAAAATGAGAAGGGAAGAATTTTATTTGTTTTGGCAATTAAATATCTTACTTGAATGTTACACCTTTTTGAAAGGTAATGATGACATATTTAATTTTTGTAACATCTTTTTATTATGGTAATTAAATATTAGATGTTACAAAATTAAATAAAAATCTTAGCCTTGGCCGATTCTTGCTTTTGATGGGGGGAGTGATTGTTTTGTTTTGGAAACAATTTGACCTCAGTATATAAATAAAATTTGATTTTCTTTTTGGTCACTCTCATTCTTGAAAACCCTAACCTCCATCTTCTTCCTCATTCTCTCTCAATAGTTGAGAAAAGAAAAATAAGAAAAATAAAATTAAGTGTGATAAAATCTCTAAAACGTTTAGGGATATAATTGTGAGTGTAGCCCACACTACTTTCCGTTGGTAACGAGACATAGCTCGGAAGGTCAAATAGTGGATCCGATAATATTCATAGGGTTCAAGGTAATTGATCTTGTTCTAAAAGGTTTCGAATCTGGAGGCCATCATTATGATCAAATCAAGATCAAAGTAATCTACGTGCATATGGATTTTAAATCAACAAAGGACAAACATGCTTTAATGTTTGATGATTGGCTATGGCGTGATTGTTTGATCTGGACGTGGCTGGCATATGAGCTTATTATCTATATTGCAAGTGGCGCATGTGTTCATCAATTAGACTTGTGATGAACCATATGTCAAGTGACGTGATCAACTTGCTGTGTGTGACTTTAGATGAGGGTAGCCGAATTACCTAAGCCATGATCAAAGCATATCATAAAAGGGATGAGACAAATCAGTGCGTGGTTATTCGATGACAATGCATGGGAGCTGAACAGCCACGAGGCTGTGTGCGTGAATGGTTCCAATGGATTTGGTGCGTGCGTGTGTTTCATGGCTACTACATGGCTCATGTGTGATGAGCATTCGGCAGCAAATATATATAGGGCTGTTCGGGGCAGTTTGGAATATAAATTTATGGCAAAAAAATTCTGGATTAAGAGGAAAATGGCAGAAAAAATTTCAAGGTCGATCCCGGGTGCCTAAGCCGCTTCCGTTGCGCGAGGAAAGCGTTTCCTACATTGATTACTTTGACATCTATTCACCAGTGACTCGTATCACATCGATAAGAATGTTCATAGCCATAGCAGCTATATTTGGTCTTGAAATACATCAAATGAATGTAAATACGGCATTTTTGAATGGTGAATTGGATGAAGAGATTTACGTGAAACAACCAGAAGGGTTTAGTGTTCCTGGAAAAGAACAGAAGGTGTGCAAACTTGTAAAATCCTTGTACGGATTAAAACAAGCACTGAAACAATGGCATGAGAAATTTGACAAAGAAATGTTGTCGAGTGGGTTCAAAACCAATGAGTGTGATAATTGTGTGTACACCAAATCAACTCAAAAAAGATATGTCATTGTGTGTCTCTATGTAGACGATATGCTGATAATTGGTAGTAATCATGAAATGATTCAGTCTACCAAAAACGTGTTATCCAGCAGATTTGATATGAAAGATATGGGAATAGCTGATGTGATCCTAGGAATTAAGATTTCTATGACATCAGACGGATATATATTATCTCAGACTCATTATATTGAGAAGATACTTGATAAATATATCAAAGGGGATCTAAATGTGGCTAGAACCCTCGTAGACCTAACTCTTCATCTATCAAATAATACTGGTTCAAGCATATCGCAATTAGAGTATTTGAGAATCATCGGAGTCTGATGTATCTCACGAATTGCACACGACCTGATATCGCTCAAGCTGTGAACCAGCTTAGCAGATATACGAGCAATCCAGGACATAACCACTGGAAAGCCATAGTAAGAGTTTTGAGGTATCTGAGAGAAACTTCAAAATATGGGCTACATTACGAGAGATATCCTGCTGTATTAGAGGGATACAGCGATGCTAACTGGATATCTGATACGGTGGATTCCAAATATACGAGTGGATTTTTTTTCACACTTGGTAATGCAGCCGTGTCATGGAAATCCTCGAGGCAAACATGTATTGCCCGGTCTACTATGGAATCAGAGTTCATAGCGTTAGACAAAACAGCGGAAGAAGCAAAATGGCTTAGAAACTTCCTGGAGGATATTCCTAGTTGGCCCAAACCGGTGCCAGTGATTAGCATACATTGTGATAGCCAATCGGCTATTGGGAGAGCCCAAAATACAATGTATAATGGTAAGTCTCGACACATACGTCGGAGACATAATACCATACGCCAACTGCTCTCAAGTGGCATAATAACGATCGATTATGTTAAGTCAAAAGAAAACCTAGTGGATCCATTAACTTAAGGTTTACCTCGAGAGCAAGTTGAGAAGTCATCGAGGGGAATGGGCTTGAAGCCTATAGTTTAAGAATTGTCACTGTGGAAACCCAATCTAGCTGACTGGAGATCCCAAGATCTAGGTTCAAAATGGACAACTGAAACTTTGTGCAATTCAAAACAAGCACTGAAGAGTTCTGTACTCTTTCCCATTCCGATAATGACGTTGAGTGATGTCTGTCATTGGTTAGGATAAGCTAAGGCTTTTAATGATCACTATATTATGAGATGAGTTCTAATGGGGGTAAAGACAGATTACCTTTTGATAGTAGATCACATATTTCAAGTAAGAAATGAGATCGCTTCCATGGGAACCTTTAAAGGCGGGTTACCCTAAAGTACTTGATGAATCCATGACTGTTGTTCAGGGCCAAAATGAACACAATCATAGAACGGGAAAATGGTCGAATTAAAGCTGTGTGTTGGCAATTGTCTTGGTTTACACCAACGGCGGAACAGTTCAAGACTATGGGTCACTGGTTTGCCTAGTAAATCCGATTATCATTCACTATGAAAGGTTCAAGGCGAAAGCTACCTATTTCGATGTAACTTTAGCTCATGGTAACTCTCTCAAGTGTATACATGAATATTAGAAGAATTGTGGGGGATTGTTGGAAATTCTTGTAATATTCATTAAATGATGGGTGTTTATGTCTTTTTGACACTTGGGGTGTAAGGGAATGTTGCAATCCTTATGAGGGTTGCATCTCACCCCAAGGGGTGCCCTTTTGGCACCCCTTCATGCCTTATAAAAGAGGCATCATGTCAACAACAAGACATAGAACAAAAAATCTGAATTTAAGAGTCACAATTTTCTTTTGTTTTTTAGAGAGAGTTCCACCAATTTCCAAGTTCAAACACTTGTTAAGGAGTGCTCCTTGAACAAGAAGCATTCAAGTTATCCTGAGAGAACGTTGGCCAAGTCGAATCTGTAAAGCACATGTGACGGAGGCTGATAAGTTCTTAAGGACAAAGAAATCTCGACTTGGATTCGGTTTTCATTTTCCAGGTTTTTATCTTCAGTTTTCATGTTTTAGGTTTTAGGGTTTTGATAGTTTAATTGGTATTTTCTGGTTGAATTGTTTGTAGCATGTTATTTTATTGTTTAATGACACTATTTGGACCACAAAGTAAACTCAAGAAAAAGAGAGAAATAAGAAATGGCTCCTTAAGATGATGATATAGGGATGGAGGAACCACAGGAAATCAAAGGAATGAGATGAGGAATGGATGAATAAAAAAAATTGAAAATTGAAAAAATCCGAATCTAATTGAGAAAATCGAATTGAAATGATAATTTTTTATTTTATTTTAAAAATAAATATTCGATTTTTAAAATAAAAAAATTTAACCGAATCGAATTAAAATAATTTTTCAAATTTGATTTCTGGAATTTTTTAAGTATAAATATTATATTTATTACATTATTGAATTTATTTGATGTTTACTCATGATTAATTTCATAAAATGTTTATAATTTTTTTTTCTAATTACAATTCTTTTTTATTTTCTTACATTTTAAATAATTTAAATGATGATTTTATCTTCTGAAGAAAAATTTTTAATTTATGTAATTATTGATAATTAGAAGAATTATGGTGTAATTTTTTTTAAAACAAATGTTAGATTTTACTAATGTTACTAATTTTTTTATTATTATTATAATTAAAAAATTGAATTGAACCAAATGAAATAATTTTAAAATTACTTTCCAAAAAAAAAAAAAAAAAATTTGAAATGTGATTGTTTTGATTTGTGTTTAGATTTGCTAAATATGAGCAAGTATTTACCATTATGGCTTTGATACCATAAAAGATTTATTAATCTGTTTTATTATTCTCTGTTTGGACAGAGAGAAAAAAAAACACAGAAAATTCTCTACTGATTACAAAGAAACACACACGAATACAATTTGTAAAAGTTGCGTAATGAACACACTTGTTTAGTATTTATACTAATCCCACATGGCTTAGTACAAATACTAAGACATTTCAGAACAAATTTTCCAAAACCAAATTTCAAAGGTTTTTATTCTCTAAAAAAACATGCAGGACATTCAAGGGACCAAATACACCATTATATCTTAGACAGCATCCACCGTATGCACCACCT
>SKCR01040466.1:0-68872 GCA_019454045.1 Zanthoxylum bungeanum | reverse complement strand
GAGTTCCAATGGTTTAACCCGATGTACCATGAGTTTTGGAAACTCGTATAGAGGTGTGGGTATTGGTTGGACCGAATATTGAATGACTCACAGGTGATTACTAATAGTTGGAGGTATACACTACTGTCAATAGGAATCTCCTCAAGTCGAGTAGCATATGTAATCCTTTGACTATATGATAGCATTGATTTTGTGTGAGATCCTTCATACTTTGATGTCATATATGTCAGAAATCTTTCATGGTCTGGCCTCTAGATGTTTATTAGATGTGGACCGATGCACTCAGTAATCAAGTGCAAAACAAGATAGAATTCGTCGGCCTGTATGTTTACTACAAAGAGTTTAGGTATCAATATAAGTAAGTCATGATTTCTAAAACTTTGGCTAACCTAAGGTGGATCGCATCAGTTGTAAAGAATCGTGGACATGTCGACATGAGATGTGCATCTCGAAAATTTGATGGTGTATTCTATGTTTCATAAGCACAACTCTATTGGGGTTTTGTATGTATTACCCGGGTTACGCAGCGGAAAGCGGGAAAATCGAATTTTCCAATTTCTTTAATTTTTCTTGGATAATTAAAATAAACTAATTTATTTTAATCACTCGATACTCAATAATAGAATGTTTAACCCATAAATCATAATTTCAGTAAATTATCGTAAAGCCCATAAATTTTCTATTTTAATCATTTTAGTCTTAAGTTGTTCAAAACAAACTTAGGTGATTTCAATTCACAACCAAAATGATTTGTATATCAAATATACATGAAAAACAAAATTCTAAAATTTTTTGCAGATTTTCCAGATTTTTCAGTAATTACAAAAGGACCAAATCTTTTACTTTTTGATCATTTTGGTCATAACTTGTTCAAAAATAGTTTAGGTGATTTTCAATCACAACCAAAATAATTTGTACATCATATATACATAAAAAGCAACCCATGAAAATTTTCCATAATTTTACACAATTATCGTGAGGTCCCAATAGTTTGTATTTTAATCATTTTGGTCCTAATTTGTCAAATACAAGATTAGGTGATATCCAATCACTACCAAAATAATTTGTACATCTCATATACATTAAAATGCAACTCATAAAAAAAAAATTTGAAATTTTTTTTTCGGATTTTTAACATATTACCGTGAGCACCAAAAACTTTACATTTTGATTATTTTGGTCCTAATTTGTCAAATACAAGATTAGGTATAATCCAATCACTACCAAAATAATACGTACATCTCATATACATCAAAATACAACATATATATATGAAAAGCCTCAATTTTGGTGGAGGTTCAAAACCCTAATTTCTCAAATTAACAAAATTAGCCAAAATTAACAAAATCTAATACTTTAATATAATCTCTACGACACCAAACAAGTCTCACCACTTTGAAACAACTCAAGAATAATTTTAGGTCATCAATGAGTGGCCTAACAACTCTAGAATAGCAACATGATTATCAAATGACCAAAAGAATGCTTACTAACTCCTTAGAAGCCTTCCTTGAACATCATACATGCATACACCTATCATCCATGCATACACCTATCATCCATGCTTTCAACACTCAAAAACACAAACAAGAAAGAGTAGAAAAACTTAAGAATAAGCTATGTTATAGCTGTAGGGGTTTTATTGCGAAAATCCGGTAACGCAGCGGAATAGTGGAAAATCAAAATTTTCCGATTTCAAAACTTTTTCTCGAATTAATTAAATAAACTTATTTATTTAATTACCCAATAATTAAATTATGAAATAAAACACAATAAATCAAATTTATGTGAATTTACCGAATTGCCCTTAAACATAACATTTTGTTTATTTTAATATGAAATTGTTCAAAACAATTTTGAATGATTCTAAATCATTACTAATATGAATTTAACATGTTATACATATTGAAATTCAAATTGCAACAAAAATTCCAAAAATTTAACCCCAAAGCCGTGAGCCTCCTTTAGGCACCAAAATGTGCATTTTGCACTTCCATTGTTCAAAACACATGCAAATGAAATCCAATCAACATAAGATTTTATATGTATCATATACACATCCAAATACACCATATAAATGAAAAGCCTCAATTTTGGAAGTGGTCTTAAACACTAATTTCTCAATTTCTTCAAATTGGACAAATTAGACCAAAATAACAAAATCCAATACTTCAATCATGTTTCTTCCATTCAAATCAAGTCTCAACACAATGAAATAACTATAGATCAAATCTAGGTCATTTGAGAGTGGGTCAACAACTCTAGATTAGCAACAAGTTTCTCAAACTTACAAAAGAAGGCTAGTTAACATCTTATAAACATTCCTTGAACTTTATACATGCATATCCCCATTACAAAACTTTCATCCACCAAAAACACAAAGAATAAAGAATAGAAAGACATAAGAAACTCCTATCATATAGCTTTGAACTCAATGAATATTTTCCTCTCTAATAGCAAGTTGAGAAAACTTACTAGAAATCAAGCTATCCTTTGTTTTCTTTTCTTTTTCTCTCAAGCTTCTTTGTTTTCTTTAATGGAGTTTTTGGTAATGGTTTTGACTTGATCGAAACCCTAAATGAAAAACAAAACAATTTATACCAAGAAATTTGGCCTTGGCCGAATTCTTGCTTAAATAAATATCAAGATATTTGTTTTGTATTTCATTTAATTTTGCAACTTGTCCACTTGTTCAAATGATCATTACAATTTAATGATATATTCAACTTAGTCAACAATTGCAACTTAGTCATTAAAACAAATATCATAACTTTAATATATATATTTTAATTAATTTAATCATTTAACAATTAAATAATTAATTAAATATAAATATATTAAATATATGTATAATATTTACATTAAATATTAAATACATATATATAATTATGATATTAGTCAAATATCTCAATTTTACAATTAATTAATGTGTATTTGAATTAATCTAATATTAAATACAAATACACAAAAATTAAGGAAATGACTATCGGGTCCCTTCATATGTATTTTGCGTTTAACCTTTAAACGACTTTATAAATAATCAGTATTATTTATAAATGTTGTCCTAGTGCTCAACGAGTATATTTCATTAGTGAGACTCTAGATTCATGCATATCCGTCACGAAATCCAATTTCGTGTCCATAATTTATCAACCCGTAAATTATGACGATCACGGATAAACTCGTTGAATCATACATGTCGAGGTCATGACAAATGTATAATTCCTCAGTCACAGGTATCCGGATAAATCCCAGAGATATAGATGTAAACGTCAAATCTCTATAGGGATTATCCAGTCGACTATTCTATTAGCAATCTCAAAAAGAACATTTAGAACTAACTTCTAAATTGTACCACGAGCCCATGGTTTTTATCTGATTGCTAATCATAGGGACTACCTATGCTCTGATACACAGAACTGACGGATCCTATCTCGATACACACAGGACACCCTGAGGATCTATCTACACCCAACGAATAGGCGGAGGTCTGATCTTAATAGATCGGTGACGTGACTGTCATCTAAGTGTAGAAGATGTCTCATGTGCACACAGTGGCATCTCAAGTCTAAGAATCACAAGTGCTACTCAACCCGATAAGATTCTTATTAACGTTGGTGTACCATCCATTAAGAATCTTCGGTGAGTCGTTCAGTGTTTATCCGCTATAAACACATACACGTCTATACTAGTCTCCAAGGCTTATACTTCATTGAGAAACCATTGGAATCATATATTCCAGTATACGACATGTACTGGTCTCAACGGGTTTACTTTACTGACCAAATAGTGTAAACATTGACCAGGAACTGTCTGAGAATGACAACGTCATGATACAACTCAATGTCAGTTGCGACGCTTTTGCAACAGCATCATGACTAGTCATTCTAAGGTCATTACGTCTTTACCATATTAAAAGATACATTATATTATAGAAACTGCATATATTATTCATAATAATAATGTTTTACAATAGTATTCATAAAGAAATACAACCGGGAATTGGCGCTCTGAGCACCAACCCCAATAATAGCCCAAAAGAAAAAGAACAAATTTCCATCTAATAGAAAGTCATAAATACTTACTAAATCCTTAGCTTTCCTTAGATTCTTCTTCTTAGTTCTTCATTTTTTCTCTCAACCTTCTTATGTTTTATTTTGGAGGCTTGAACTAGATTAAGCAAATGAAAAATATAACACATTATATATATGGTGTAGTGGCCGAAAATTGCTAGAAAAATAAATAAAACATTATTACTCAATTGAAGGTTTCACATCCCAAAACAACAATAGGAATATATTCAATTCTAAACATGTCAAATTCTAAGGTAATTGATGAATTATTTTCTCTATGTTAACAGTACACAAAGTTATCGTTACGAGCTATCTAACATCGAAAATATACCCTCAGACAATATTGTAGTAGAAGACCAACACATAAAATAAATTTACCAATCACAACTGGGTTCATAAATCACACATAGAATAAGCATGACTGGATCTATATGGGAGTTAGCAAAACATAATTTCTGGATTCATAAATCATAAAATAATAAAGAATAACAACCATCAATTGTATTAAACGTTACACGGGTACTTTAGGAATCAACAACATAAATATAAGAAATCAAATACAAGATTTCATCCTTCGATTTGCTTAGGAGATTAGTTCTCCATGGAAGAAATAGATGTAGCTTTGAAATATCGAAGAGACATCATGGTTTCCTTGAAGTTCTTCGTTCTCCTCTCTTGATTTTGTGTTTGTAGCTCTTTGATGTGTGTTTCCCTTGTTTCTCTATATTTTTCTCCTTCTTTTTAGGGTTTGGACGAAGTTGGGTTTATATAGAAAAGTTCTAGAGTCATTATGCGCATCAAATACGTCAAAATCAGGGTTTTGGGTCGTTCGAGGCGCTACGGCACTGATGTTTGGGTGCTGATATGCCAATCTTACTGGTCGTAGGAATTGGGGCACATCGTGATATCGGTGATTGGCACATCGTAACACGCGGCTTGCTGTGCTAGTTTTTACTTTCTTTATTTTCGCTCTTCCCGCGTGCTTTCGATGCATCCGTAAGGTCCTGAAACACGCGTAATTGATCCAAACTTCATATTTCATTGCTCCTAATAACAAAGCACACAATAAACTCTAATCAAGATTAAATACAAGATAATTAAGCCGAGTTAGTGATGTTCAAAGTACACTTTCATGCACTTATTAATGAGGTAGTCGAGCTATGGCATAAAAAGCTCGGTCATATGTGTCAAATGGGGATGGAAGCACTGCACCGACATAATGTTCTTCCCGGATAGAAGAACTCACACTTACAGAAGTGTGAACATTGCATGGCTGGAAAGCAGAATATGGTGTCCTTCTAGAGCTTCCGCCTCAAAGAAAATCGAAGGTACTCGATCTCATACATTCAGATGTATGTAGTCCGATAGAGACAAAAACACTTGGTGGGTCACTTTATTTTGTGACATTTATAGATGATCATTCAAGGAAGATATGGGTATACACCTTAAAGACGAAAGATCAAGTGTTGGGAGTGTTCAAGGAGTTTCATGCAGTGGTAGAGAGAGAAACTGACAAGAAACTTAAATGCATCAGAACAGACAATGGTGGAGAGTATAGAGGTCTGTTTGATCAATACTGCAAGATTCAAGGAATCTGACATCAAACGACACCTCATAAGACACCTCAACTGAATGGCCTAACTGAGAGGATGAACAGAACCTTGTGCGAAATGGTCAGAAGCTTGCTCTCACAAGCCAAGCTACCGAAGATATTTTGGGGGGAGCCACTGAGCACAACCGTACTTGTTTTGAACATGTCCCCAGTAATCGCACTAAAAGGCAATGTTCCTAATCACGTCTGGACAGGTAAAGAAGTGTAATATGAACACATGCATGTCTTTGGGGAGCAAAACATTTGTACACATTCTAAATAATGAAAGATCCAAACTTGATGTAAAAACACGACAGTGTGTCTTTATTTGTTATAGTATGGATGATTTCGACAACAAAACTATATGATCTTATTGAGAAGAAGATTGTTAGAAGCCGAGATGTTGTATTCGTTGAAGATCAAACTATAGAAGATATCAGAAAAGAACTAAAAATAATGCCCCAACAATATAGAAATTTTGATACAGAACCTCATACAATGGTGCCAGTACATGTTGAAGATGAGGTTCTCAATCATGAGGGTATATGTGTTGAATCTCTTAGAGATGATGGTCATGATCAACCACCAATACCAGAAGCTACACCAACAGTTCCATAAAGAAGTTCTGATAGATAAAGGAGACCTTCAATGAAATTCTATGCACATGAGTATGTGCTACTTTCTAACGGGGGAGAACCCGAGAGCTACAAGGAGGTTATGGAAACAGAGAACAATGAAGAGTGGGAGGAAGCCATGCAAGATGAGATGAAATCTTTGCATGACAATCACACTTTCGAGTTGGTGAAATTTCCAAAAGGGAAATGGGCTTTGAAGAACATATGGGTACACAAAGTGAAGCAACAAGAACACACTTCACAATTCGGTACAAAAGCCAGACTAGTTGTCAAGGGATTCAATCAGAGGAATGATATTGACTTTAATGAAATCTTCTCTCCAGTTGTGAAGATGCAATCCATCAGAGTGGTACTCAGCTTAGCAGCAAGCCTTTACTTGGAGATTGAGTAGATGGATGTCAAGATCGCATTTCTTCATAGGGATCTGGAGGAAGAAATTTATATGGAGCAGCCATAAGGCTTTAGAGTCAAAGGAAAAGAGGACCATGTGTGCAGACTTAGGAAGAGCCTCTATGGTTTGAAACATACATCGAGATAGTGGTACGTGAAGTTTGAGTCAGTTATGGGTGAGCAAGGATACAAGAAGACTAGTTCAGACCATTGTGTTTTCGTTCAGAAATTTTCTAACGATGACTTTATCATCTTACTATTGTATGTAGATGATATGTCAATAGTTGGCCAGAATCAATCGAGGATTTTGATTTGAAGCTGCAATTGAGTAGGTCTTTTGAGATGAAAGACTAGAGGCCATTAAAATAGATTCTTGGCATCAGGATCGGTCGTGATAAAAAAACTAAGAAATTATATTTGTCACAAAAGGAGTACATCGAGAAGGAACTTCATCGATTTCAGATGGACAATGCCAAAATGATTAGTACTCCTCTTGCTACCCATTTTAGATTGAATATGAAATAGAGTCCCTCTACTGAGAAAGAGAATGAGGAAATGAAACAGGTTTCATACACCTCAGCAGTGGGAAGTCTTATGTATGCCATGGTGTGCACAAGGCCAGACCTAGCACACGAAGTTAGATTAGTCAATTGGTTTATGACAAATGCATGAAAAAAACATTGGAATGCTATTAAATGGATAATGCGATATCTTCGAGGCACATCTAAATTGAGATTATGCTTTGGAAGCAACAAGCCAGTGTTAATAGGCTACATCAATTCAGATATGACAAGTGATGTGGATACTCGTAAGTCTACTTCGAGGTATCTAATTACTCTCTCCCGGGGAGCTGTGGTATGGCAGTTAAGGTGGCAGAGATGTATTGCACTCTCTACAACAGAGGCAGAATTTATTGCAATATCGGAAGCTTGTAAGGAATTACTGTGGATGAAGAAATTTATCCAGGAATTGGGTTTCAAGCAGAAGAAGTATATTTTGTACTATAATAGCCAGAGTGTTATCTATCTTGGTAAAAATTCTACTTTTCACTCGAAGTAAAAACATAACGATGTGAGGTATCACTAGATACGGGATGTCCTGAGTTCAAAGCTGTTAGAACTCAGGAAGATTTACATTGTTGATAATGGTGCCGATAAGTTTACAAAAGTTTTACCGAATGAAAAGCTTGAAATCTGTCGTGTCATAGCCGGAATGACAAACTCTTCTTATAGTCAAAGCATGAAGATGTAGAGAACTACGATTGGCTTGATCCCAAATTGGGATACATAAGTAGTTATACAGATGCAGCTATGAGCGGATCATTTTGAGGATCTGATTTGGATGATTGATGGTCGGCTCATATTTCAAGGCAAATCTTCACCGAGAGGGAGATTTGTTGGACTCCAACACGCAACATGCTGGAAGTTTCATGCATGGAAAAAGTTGGCAAAATGCGTAATGCGTTTTACTAACTGCTAAAACATGTGGCACTGTAGCACACGGTTTTGGCCCTATAAAAAAAGCCACATAGTCATTTGTAAACTATCTCAGTGAGTTAATATATAGAGTAATGAGTGTTTGAGAGGTTTTTTATAAAGCCTTTGAAATAACTTTATAATTCTTTTGTTTAGTAATAAATAAGATTTTTCCTCTCATTTCTCCTCTATTGTGATTGTTTTTATCACAACACATCACTCGTTCATCATCTGGCTTTCTAGATAAGAAGTTGTTAGGGATATGCCCTATACCCAACTTGTGGATGGGCTATATGTACATGTATTTGTAATATTTTCATTAATTAATAAAATGACAATCTTTATTATACGTGTCTTACATAACTTATATGAATCATCAACACTGTAATAAAGCCCTGGGAGTAATAAGACGATGGTTTCCACGCCTTATGAGAATCATTACTCTTAAATATTCCTAGTCATAATTTTATGAATAATCTGGGCGTTCACAAAACGGAAAGACTAGCATGATGATATGATCCGCCCTTAAGTGGGGTAGCCGATCTCATAGGCTACTAGTGGAGATTCGTCCGCTTGGTGTATCACATGGATGCATGAGTTGCTCGTGTCCATCGAACTGACTGTCGAAAGTTTTCATAGGGAGTGTTTATCCCATGTATCTGTGAGAACTTTCATGTATCGGTTATATGACTAATCCTTAGACTTGAGGTCTTTACAATCGTATGTGTGGATCAAATAACTTTGACATTCTCCTTCCCCGGTTCAAAAGATCCGGTCATAAAGGTATGATTGGGTCATTTGTTGAAACACGTGAAGTTTGTAAAGATACAACAGAGAATCGCCACTCTCTCGGATAATATTTTCTTATAAGAGTAGTATTCCAGTTCACAGGTTGATATATGTGATCAGTGCTTGAGACTGTGGCCACAGCGGAAGAATCATGTGAGATTCTTGGGTTAGCACGATTCATGACACTATAAACATCATACCTTTGACCATATGGGTAGACACTTTCTGTACCCTAAATCAATAGGTGGGGATACAGTGATGCGAGGGACCGTATCATATATAAATCGCATACAGAATGGGTATATATATATTCCTTCTCATTTGGGGGCCTTGACATGTTGCTAGATGTCAACCTTGGTCATTAAAATCGAACGACCATCTGATCGGAGGATAATTATGTTGATTAAATTATCACGATTCATTTCATGTCCAACTTGAGGGGAACCCAAAAGGTCACACACAACAAAGTCGAAATCAATGGTTAACAGTGCACAGTACAAATATAACAGCATATATGATTGCTGTAGGAATTGTTTATAAATGGTTCAATGTGTTTAATTATTGAACAGATCATTCAGAAGGTTCCATAGTGGCTTAGGGATTGGTGAATGACGATAGGGGCAATTTGGGAATTGGAATAAAAATAAAATAAAATAAAAAATACTATTCACATGAATAATAATGTGAATAGTAAAAAACTTTATTTGTTTGAATTCCAATTCGGCCCAAACTCTTATTAGGGTTTTATAATCTCATTAAATCACTAAATTGAGATCCAATGGCTAAGATTAAATTAGATTTCATCTCATATCAGATTCTTAATTATTTTTGTTGTCTTTTGAGCACTATATAAACTCAAAGAATTCTTCACAAATTTTTACACCAAAACCTTTCATATATTGGGTTTATATAAGTGAGCAACTCTAAAGTTTAAGAATAAGTCACTGATTTTGAAGATTATTAAGTCTAATTGACTAGAGAAACCTCGAGTTAAAAGTTTCGAGGTATTTGTCTAGGCTAGCACCAGGGGAAAAATATCGTGCACTCGAGGCATAGTCTTGCCTTGAGTTTTGACTTTGGTGTGTGCATCTTTGGAGGTTACACACTTGGGTGGCTCTTTGGAACGTGGAAGAGCTTGCTGAGTTCGAGAAAAGCTTGTAGATTGGAGGGAGGACTGGAAGAGTCTTCGGTTCAAGTAAGTCTTTTTCTTTCTTTATTTTAATTAGAGTTCTTATGATAGTTAGCATGTTTATGTTTATTTTCTTTGCATGTTTTATGAGTTTTATGCTTAGAATATATATAGTAACATGCCTAGGCTTGTAGAATAATCAAAACAAATGGGTCTTGGGCAAAGGGAAATCGGCATAATAATTTTAATTTTCTGATGCGCACTCGCGGCCGCTTCCCAACAGAAGTGACCATTGAACCAATAACTATAATAAGATCGTGTTCTATTCTTCTACAAAGTACCCCGCTTTCGTTTCTGGGATGTTTTGTTTTTGGATTCCGGTCTCCCTCTCTTGCGCCCTCCATGCTTTTTATTTTGCAATGACACAAGTTTAACTCTTCTAACAGAACGACGCAAAGGTATAGCAACAATATTTTTCTCCTTTGTCGATCTTAGTGATCTACTACCCACTACTGGTCATTTACTATTTTTTGACTGCACTGGCCTGTGTTTATCTTCTTATTTTTTTTGCGACTTAACTTTTACACGTCTTGTATTTGCTTTCCTTTTCTTTGTGCCACCTTTTGCAATTCACGTGTCCTTGAATCTACTATCTTGGCATTTGTAACATGCATATGTGCATTCAGCAATGACTGCCCCAGCAGACTTCTTAATATGGATCTTATGAAAATACCCTGACACATCACAATTATATGTAATCAATCTTAAGATAAAAAAAACTGCACTAGGACATCGCATTTAAGTCCTTGACACCATAAAGGAACAGACGATAATTCTTCAATAACATCATTTAAAAGTAGCTAAATTGATGACCTAATAGTCCAATATTAATTAGTCTTGTGTCTCAATTCTTCCAGAGATTTATCTTCGATAAGGAACGAAAGCATACAATTCATTCAGCCAATATATTCTTCAGCCATTTACCCATGTTTCAAGACTATACCAGGGACGCATCTCATCTTTCCAAAATCATCAAGATATTTCACCCCTTCTCTTTCTTTTAAGCACTTCCGGTGAATAATAGTCTTATTGAACAGCCGAACAGACTTCATAAATTCCTTGTCCATTGTACAGAGTGGATGTGTGTTTTCAGCGTCATCCCACCGAATGTTGTTATCAAATTCTTGTAGGCATTGCATTTTCGCATGTGAAACCCGATGATGAGTCTCAGTTGGAGGCACTACCTTTTTAGCTAAGGATATTGCGGGAAACGGAGGTCGGAAGGGGAAATTCAGAATATGTACGTCATCAAGTTCATTTCACAAGTTCACTGTCTTCGTTAGTGCTGCGTTCGTTACTTCGTTCGAACGTCAGGCAGATTGCGGACGTTCGTTGTCGTTGTAGCGTTCGAATTGGCGTTCGAACGGCGTCGGTGTTCTGGTTTTGCTGCTAGCCTCGTACCCCAGCCCAATTAGCTCCCCAAAGCCCATAAAACACATCCCAATTTAATTAAATTAAACATTAAATATTAAATAAAATATTTAAACCATTTACCAATTAAATAAAACATAAAATATAATCATACCTAATAAAGATAAATCAAATATATTAACTTCATAACCAAACAAATCACATACTAAATTAAAAAGATGTCATGCCTAATTAAAATCAATCATAACAAATTAAATATTGTATTCCTAATCTAGCCAAGATTTGTCCCCCCTCAATCTTTGACTTTCCTGCTCAAACACCAAATCAAATCCTCATTTTAATGCCAAAATCCCTTCCTTGTGAGACAAGGTGAAGCCCTAGCCCTTCTCTATATAAACAACCCCTAACCAAGACATGCACTCATCTAGCTCATACAGATAACTCACAGAAAAATCATAACACAAAGAGCCTTAGCCACTCACGGCAATAACAACAGGAAGAACACAAACCATTCCATCATCTCCTCCACTCCATAACCGAAAACAGCACCCTTCTAAACCTCTACCCATCACCGAAAATCTCCCCATACAGCAGCCCTCCATCACCGAAAATATACCTCCAAACAGCAGCCCAAACCACTCCCAAAACAGTCCCTAAAATCCCTTAAAACAGTAACATAAACTGCGCTTATAATCCTTGAAATAACCACACAAAACTACACTAAAAAACCACGAAAAACACTCGAAACAGTTCGTTGAAACGTCAAAACAGGTGACCTGAACAGTGAGTAGCAAAGCAGAGACCGAACAGCAGCAGAACGGAGACCGAACAGCAGCAGAACGGAGACCGAACGGCAAGCAAAACAGCAAAACAGTGAGCTAGGACGCTAAACCAGTGAACCGGAGAAGTTGAGGAGCTGTACCCTTTCCGACGTCCGTGAAACGCAAGCCCGAAAGTTGGCAAAAAGGTTAGACCTGAGGGTACTTTCCACACTCATCTTTATTTGATTTTTACTATTTATTTTGACTGTATTTTAATTATTTGTTGAATCTTGTGTGTGTATGATGCGAGTTGTGGGTATTGGATGAATGAAAGAGTGTCGTCTCTTGCGGTATATAGGATGGAAACCCAGACGTAAATTCTGTAGCCGAATCCGAATGGACGGTAGGTAGTGCGGTCGTACTTGGGATACAACTCCACGTACCGCTTGAATAAACGGCACATTCTTTTGTTTCATGTTGCTTTGATTTATTTATTTATTTTTCGTCACTTGAATTCTGCATGTTGCTTATTTACGTATGATTCAATCGAGCGCATGGGCTTAGTAAGTGGAATGAAAGATCCCCTATGGGGAGGGGTTAAAGCCATTTACCAAGATGCTTCGCCGCGCCGGTTGATGTGTGTTCGGTTGAATGCAAGACACGTTCAATCGGGCATACTACGTTTGATATTATTGCTTTTAATTCTATGTATGCATAATTCAATCGAGTGCATGGGCTTAGTAAGTGGAATGAAAGATCCCCTACGGGGAGGGGTTAAAGCCCTTTACCACGATACTTTGCCGCGCCGGTCGATGTGTGTTCGGTTGAATATCGGGCATACTAAGTTTGATATTATTGCTTTTAATTCTTTGTATGAGTGATTCAATCGAGCGCATGGGCTTAGTAAGTGCAATGAAAGATCCCCTATAGGGAGGGGATTAAAGCCCTTTACCACGATGTTTTGCCGCGCCGGTTAAGGTGTGTTCGGTTGAATACAAGATACGTTTAATCAGACATATTGAGCTTGACATTGTTGTCTTTATTCTTTATGTTGCATGCATCAGGTCTGGTTCCGTTCGAACGCGTTCTCGAACGCTACACGAACGCGAACCTTCTGTTTACCTTCGAACGCGTTCTCGAACGCTACGCGAACGCACACACTTTCTTAGTCTCATAATACATCAGGTCTGGTTCCGTTTGAATGCGTTCTCGAACGCTATACCAACGCGAACCTTCTGTTTACCGTTCGAACGCGTTCTCGAACGCTACGTGAACACACACGCACTTTCTTAGTCTTATGCATCAGGTCTGGTTCCGTTTGAACGCGTTCTCGAACGCTACACGAACGCGAACCTTCTGTTTACCGTTCAAACGCGTTTTCAAACGCTACGTGAACGCGCACCCACTGAACTGAGTCCTTTTCATCAGATTTCATACATAGTTCTCCTAGTAGCTATCCCCACATGTATGAATACAATGTGTTTAATGTATTACAATTCATATACCTATGTCATGATAACATTTGAGTATTATTTCTTGTGGTATATCGGATGGAAACCCAGACATAAATTCCGTAGCCGATTCCGAATGGACAGTAGTACGGTCTGTACTTGGGATACAATTCCACGTACCACTTGAGAAGGTGTTCACATGTGTGCTTGTGTGGTTAGTATGTGTGCTTGTGTTTTTTTGAATATAATATGCCAATGAAGTTGTATGTTTGTCGCTCCTTTGATGTACTTCCAAGCATGCAATCTTAGATGTGAAATATATGTATAAGTTTTATTTTGTACATGTGAATTTAGAAGCAATGATACTCTTGGAAATAAGTGCTACTTAAGTCTGATTAAATTATTACATAAATCCTGTCATTACAAGTGGCATGAGTAAGGGACCATTCTGAACCCAACGGTTTGAGGTCTCCCTTGCGAGGGGTGAGTGCGGCCTTAAATCTCATTTTCCCGGTTCACACCGGGTGGCGACTCCATTATTCTCCGGTTTAGTCCCCCGTGGCTACTCCGTACTCCCGACCGGGCCGCAAGCCCGGGAAAACTTGCGTCGCCCAGATTCTGTGTCCCACAATTCTCTAACCTGAAAAAAGAGCATATAATAGAGGAACATGATCCAGAAAGTAATTGGTTAATGAATATACTGTTAGAAAAATAGTCACTTTTGAGGAAAAAAAACAGAAGTATTTATGTTGGAGTTTACTCTCCCAGTACAGTGATAATCAAGAAAGGAAAATTGGCAAACAGTTATTGCTGACATAATAAATAAAAAGTCATTTAAAAAAAAGATAGAAGGTAAAATACAGTGTAGTAATGAAAAAACAAACGTACCAAATTTTCCACCACTTCCACTTCAACAAGAGAATTCATGATTAAACATACAGATTTGAGATTTATGCAAATGATCATACACATACAGTCTGAAGTGTGATCAACCCTGGAAAAGGGTTCGCATACTTCTTTAGTCTGAGCATTCTATATGTCATACAAACCAGACAAATATGCACAAATAATACATCTTAAATTACAAGTTTAGCAAATCACGAAATATCTCTATAATAATATAGTTTACAAACACAAATCTTAAAAAATATGCAAATGATTACTTAAATGTCTGGACCAATCCGAAAAATAAATGGGGCACATGGATCAAATTCTGGTACTGCTACTGTTGTGCTGGAAAACTATCTGGAATGTTTGGGAAAATCGGGGTAAGTAAAGTACTCATACTCTCAACATTCGGTGATTAAGAGTGGTGGGAGTCCTGGTGGCGGTTCGACGGTGTTGGATTCTTCTCGCGGGGGGATTCTCTAGATGTGGTCACTCGCCAAGAATGGAGATCGGACGACGTCGAAAAACTTTTCTCTCTCTTTGTCAACTTACTTTCTCTCTCTAGAAATTCTCCCTCAAAAGCTCTTGGTTTCTCTCTTAAAATCCCTTAGAATTGCTCTCAATTGCTCTCTGGAAATTTTCTCAAGGCAACCTCACTCTCTCAACTTAGGATATTAATGAAAACTAGGCAATTTCTTAAGTATTGTATTGATAGAGATTGTGGGGGTTAGTAGGGTTAAAGGTGGGATGAGTAGTTTTGTTTGATTTTAATGATATGGAAACAAGTTTGGTGCATGAGTGTGATGATATGGAGGTTAAGGAGAAAGATACAAGTAGTTATTATGATAATGTTTTTGTATGATAAAGAAAAAGAAATGAGTTATTATAATCTACTCTCCTTATAAAAATTTCATCCTCGAAATTTCTCAATCCTCAAACAGCACTGGGTATTTTTCTCTCATATTCTGTTGCATTTCCCAAGTCACCTCCTAAAAGTGATGATTAAACCACATGACCTTTACAAGAGGAATACGTCTGGATCTCAACTCTTGAACCTTTTGATTTACGATCTTCACAGGCTTTTCTTCATAAATCAGGTTATCGCTCAACTCCACCGGTTGACTCTCCAAAATGTGAGAACGGTCTGGTACATACTTCTTCAGCATGGATATATTAAACATTTATGAATCCCTTACAAATCCAATGGAAAAGTCAAACGATATGCCACTTTGCCGACTCTTTCTAAAACTTCAAAAGGATCAATAAAGTGCGGTATCAACTTTCTTCTAGCCAAATCTCAAAACTCCATTCTAAGGATAGACTTTCAAAAAGACTTTATCCCCCAGTTGGAACTCAATGTCTTTCCTCTTTTTGTCGGCATAACTCTTCTCTCACTCTACAACTTTAATAGTCTAGCTCATATCAGCATGATCCTCTCTGATATCATATCCACCAAGTCTGAGCCATAAATCTATCTATCTCCAACCTCGCCCCAACAAACAGGAGTCCTACATCTCCTTCCATACAAAACCTCAAATGGAGCCATATTGATACTAGCCTGAAAGCTATTGTTGCAGGCAAACTCAATCAGATATAAATGTTCAGCCCAACTCCCACAAAATGTCAATATACACGATCTCAGCAAATCTTCTAACGTCTGTACAGTTTTCTATGACTGGCCATCGATCTGAGGGTGGAATGTGGTGCTTATAGAAATCTTTGATCTCATAGACTTCTGGAAACTCTGCCAAAAATAAGAAGTAAATTTGACATCTCTATCTGATACAATCGATAATTGTATATCATGTAATCGTACAATCTGCTCCATATATAATTTTTCTAGTCTCTTTGGTCCCCATGTAACTCAAATCGGCAGAAAATGAGCAGATTTAGAAAATCAATCCACTACTACCCAAATTACTGTAGGAAACGACTTTCCTTAGCGCGGCGGAAGTTGCTTGTGGTGGCACCGGGTCTAGTATGGATCTTCAAAATTTTCTTTGCCTTCTCATTTTGTTGTAGTAGCCAAGATCAATCATTTGGTGTCCAACACTTGGATCAACCACTCGATCTTCCGAACTATGACTCGAAACCAACAAACCGAAGTGTGGGCTTTATTCACAAAGATTAAACCTCTAAACTATTTAGAGATTTAAGATGTCACAATGGTGTTTGGCTTTAGGAATTTCACAACACTTGTGAATGCTATAACTCTCTCTATTTTCTCTCAAATCTTTTCTCACAACAATTGTGTGAATGAATGCAAAGTGTTAACTTTTTTTGGAAGTGAGAGAAATGGCAGAGATTATATTCTCTTACACAAGCCAACTAACCTTGTCATTAAGCATCTAATGCTTTCTTGCAATGGCCAACACAAAAATGTGAATGCCATACCAAATCATAAGAAATGTTAAGCTAAAGACAATGACTTTGTCATTAAGCATTCAATGCTTTCTTTCAATGGCAAACACATGAATGTGGAGGTCATACCAAAACATAAAATGCATTAGCTAATGACAAATCTATTAGGTGTATCCAAGCCACCTAATAGACATAATTGCTTGGATGACATGGTAAGGCATATGGCTTTGTCTCAATGGTAAATAAAAATCAATATATTAATAATGATTTATTTACCTTCAATTATGTTGTAGTAATTATCTCATAATTATTACTAACTTGATTATCTCATAATCAAGACTTGATTATCTCATAATCAAAGAATTCTAGAAAACATTAAGTTAAACTAATTTAACATAGTTTCCATTTGTGATAATAAATATTATTAATCTTATTAATAATATATAAATAAATATAATGTGAGCATATAATTAGACAATCTAATTATATTAGGTTTGCTACAGTTAATCGAGCTAGCACGGGGACCAAATGAACCTACGGTTCCGAGCTCCAATAATTCTGAAATATTAACTCCTTAATCAAATATTACGAATTATTAACTCTGTGTTATTCCACTAAAAACTCGAAGTTGAACTCCCGTTACCGTAGATGGATTAAATAAACCGAACATTTTCGGTATCCATCGATATAGTCATTACATATGGATTAGCCCTTCACGAATATCTCATAAATAGAGCCGGGTCATAAGTCCGTTAAAACCCCTCTAAATATTTTGTCTCTTAAGCATCATTGATTCTATAATGAACAATTAATTCATAACAATTATGAATATAAAATACTTTCTATTCGTAATAGAAAAGTTGAGCGCTCAAATTATTCAAGTCCCGAATCAACTCTTAAAAAAGATATTCATCTGCTTCTCGTAAGAAGGAGTGAATTTCATATCTATGTAAAACGTTCCCAGCTACACACCAAACCATATCCCCAAAATACGTAGTTATTGGCCGGGAATGCAACACCAACCTCACCATAGTAAATCAAAGGACATGGCCTGTCATGCAGGAGTTCGTTGTACACTCAGGATTAAGATCGACTATATATATGACCATCTATTAGATAAAATAAATTTCTTTGGTTAACGGATATTAAAAGAAATTCGTATTTATCTGAGTCCAGTCCTATATGATCTTATCATACAAGGTGCCTCCATTCCCATGTCACTACATGAACGATCCCGGATCAAGGTCGTCATACAAGTATAGAATGGACCGCAGCTATAGATAAACCACAAACAAAGTACCATCTTTGTTTGCTCTCTATGGACTACTTAGATTACTAACTTCAGACTTAAATCCTCTTGTGCATCAAACATACACTAAGTCTAAAAGTACAAGAGTAATCAAGGTAAACAAGACAATTGGACAATATGCAATATAAATCAAACAACTTTGATAAAATGAATAATGCATTTATTATTATTACAATAATCAATTATGTTTACAATACATGAAGCTCTAGGACATAAATCCCAACAATTGCATCATAACCCTTATGTGTCCTTTGCAGTCCTACTACAAAATCCATTGCAATATTTTCTCAGGGCCACTCAAGTATAGGTAGAGGTTGGAGTAATCTGGCTAGATGTTGATGCTCTGCCTTAACCTGCTGACAAACCAATACCGAGATACAAACTTTGAAATCTCTTTCTGTATTACCGGACACCAATTTATCTTCCTCAAATTTTGATAAATCTTGGTTCTCCAAGGATGCATATTATACGGAGCATCGTGGGCCTCATCCAAGATCTCTTGCTTTAGCATTCCCGAAGGTGGCACAACCACTCAATCACCAAAAAAAATAATACATCATGTGAACTCAATCTGAAGGTAGTAGTCTCCCCCTTGTAATCTCTGCCCTCAATTTTCCACATTGATCATCATCGCTCTATGTTGTTTTGAGTCTATCTAACAGTGTAGGTCGGACCTTCATATGGGCAAGAAGACCTCCACTGTCAGACATCTCGAAAGTCAAATGTAACACTACCAACTCCTCGAACATCCTTTGTCTGGCTCTTAAAAATTATAATTTACCCACATCCTTCCTACTATGTGCATCAGCAACAACATTGGCCTTTCCTGGATGATAATTAATAGTATAATCATAATCACTTAGGAACTTCATCCAACGTCTCTGCCTCAAATTCAGCTCATTCGGAGGAAGGAGATATTTCAAACTCTTATAATCCGTATAAATCGTACACTTGACACTAAATAAATAATGCCTCCAAATCTCTAGAGCATGTATAATCGTTGTCATCTCTAGATCATGGATGGAATAATTCTTCTCATTAGTCTTTAACTGTCTCGAGGTATAGTCAAACATTCTCATATGCTGCATCCATACACATATGAACCCTTGAAGTGTCGTATCAGTATAAATAACATATACATCAAGTCTGAATGGTAGAGTAAGTACTAGTGTAGTAGTTAATTTCTCTTTCAGAGTTTGAAATATCCTCTCACAATCATCAGTCAACAAATGGTACCTTCTTCCTTGTCAACTGAGACATCGGAGCAGCAATAATAGAGAAATCTAGAATAAATCGATGGTAGTAGCCTACTAATCCCAGGAAACTTTGAATCTCTGTCACTGTTCTCAGTCTCTCCCATTTTAGAATTGCTTCGACCTTTTATGGATCTACATAAATACTTTCTCATGAGATAATGTGTTATCCAGCCAAAATTCACATTTAGAGAACTTGACATAATGTTGCTATCTTCTTAAAGTCTCCAGTACCAATCGAAGATGTTGCTCATGACCAACCCGAGAATGTGAATACACAAGGATGTCATCAATAAACATTACGAAAAACTTATCTAGATACGACTGGAACACTCTATTCATCAAATCCATGAATGCTGCAAGTGCATTAGTAAGTCTGAATGGCACCACTAAGAACTCATAATGCCTGTATCTTGTTCGGAATGCAATCTTGGGAATATCTGCATCCCGAATCCTCATCTGATGATATCCAGATCGAAGATCTATTTTCGAAAACACCAAAGTTCCTTGAAGTTGATCAAACAAATCATCGATATGAGGTCAAGGGTACCGATTCTTGACAGTCACCTTATTAAGCTGATGATAATCTATACACAATCTTAAGGTGTCATCCTTCTTTTCACGAACAATACTAGTGCTCCCCAAGGTGAAACACTAGGCCGAATAAATTCTCGATCTAACATCTCTTGCAACTATTCTTTCAGCTCCTTCATTTATGCAGGGCCATACGATATGGAGTCACCGAAATATGGGTGGTACCAGACATCAGATTTATAGTGAACTCTAGATCTCTTCGTGGAGGCAATCCTAGTAACTCATCAGAAAAAACATCATGATACTCTCTCACAATTGGAATATCAATTATCTGCGTTGATTCCTCATTCTCCACCATAATGATACTCACTAAAAAGCCTTTATACCCTTGTCTAATCATTCTATAAGCCAACATGGAAGAAATGATGGGTACCACAACCTGCTTACAGTCACTGATTACCTTAAAATCCTCATCATCTGACTTAAACTTCACTTCTTTTCTACTGCAATCAATAATAGCTCCATGAGCAGTCATTTAATCTATCCCTAAAATCAAACTGAAGTCCTTCATCTTTAACGAGAAAAATACAACTGGTAGTTGTCTACCTTCAATCTCAACACTCAATCCCTTGTATACTATTTTTATCTCGATGTTCTTCCCCGAAGACTCATAATCAAAAGAATTCTATTAGTCTCTGGTACACTACCTAGACAAGGAATACAATCAGTAGTAATAATTGGATGCGTAAAACCATATCAAAAAGAGCTCGAACAAGTATATCGGATAACTGAACAATGCTAGATACAGTATCTCCACCATCTTATGCCTCGTTCTCTGTCATGGTGAAGAATCATCCCCTACCAGCACCAGGTGCAGTATGTACCTGAGATGTCTATTGTTGTGATATTTTATATCGTACCGTAAGTGTACTGTGCCAAGTTTTAGTATAAATGAGTGAAAGAGTATCGAACCCACAGGGATTGCGTTAATTTGCACTAAGTACTATAATTGATAATCCTAACTTATTTAGACAATAATTAATAAAGATTTAACTAAATAAATAAATATAAAAATAATAAAATTTGAGGAACTAATACGATAAAGATTTTGGATCCTGATTTCACCTAGTTATCGCATATGTATTTGTTATGCTAATTAATCTTTGCTCAATTATATTGTTTATAAGTCAAGACTCCGAAAATATCCACTCCCTCTCTCGAGCGCCGAGTGAAAATATCATCAACTATAGACTTCGATATCTCTATAAAAATACAATAGTTAACAACTCATTACGATTTGTGATTCTATATTAATGACTTCAAAGGACTACAGATTCTCCTCGAACTCTATAAAATCCTAGGCTATATTCTCTAGATTTATTCAAAATCCCCTCTCTCGAGTGATAGATTCTAAACATTCATCATCTTTAATTGCGGCCAACAATCAAGAAGCATTAAACTCAAAAGAATATAAATAAATCAATAAAACTTCATAACAAAATTAGCAAACAAAATAAAGGTTCAACCACTAGTTACATCATTCTCTATAAATAAGGAGTTTGTTCATGACTAAAGATAAAAACAATAATAAACAAGCCATGAATCTAATGGAAATCATTAGAGTTCTAAGAAAGAAACAAAAAGATAAAACCTGAATTGAATCTCTTCCTCCTCGGACGTTACCGCCTTAATCTCCTCTTGTTGCTCTTCAATCCTCCTCCTTGGATCTCTCTAAAAATATTTATTTTTTATGTTTTGTGCTGTGTATTAGCCTCCCCCTTGAATTTGGACGAACTGTTATATTTATAGTAGAGGGTGGGAGTCATTGGGTATCATTAGGGATCTTAAAAACCCTAAAAATCAAATCCTGGAACGCGTACTTACTTCCCCGCAGCTCTGTGGCTTAGGTAAGTGGCGTCTGGGCGCCATTCTCTCGAGATTTTGTTTAGGGGCGTGAGGCTTTAGAAGGCGTCATGGCGCCTGACATAATCGAATTTGTGGCGCCTTGGCGCCATATGATTTTGGAATTAGAGGCGCCAAGGCGCCTTGTGTTTATGAGTAAAGAGGCGCTATGGCGCATTGCATAATCAAAGGTGTTGGCGCTATGGCGCCTAGGTTATATTTTTAACAGGCGCTTCGGCGCTTGAGATAATGGTGCCATGATGATGTGGCGCGAGTGATGAATTTCCTCTGCTGCTGCTGTCCCCGTCTTATGTCCTATGCTCCCGAAAGATCCCCAAAACACGTGTAATTTTTCCATGATCCATGTAATAATGTTCCTACATTAAAACATAAAATAAACTATGAATAACTTTAAATATCTCGAAATAATAAAAAATAGGTTAAGAATGCCATAATAAGTGGGTATAAACCACACTTATCAAATACCCCAAACTAAGGTTTTTCTAGTCCCGAGCAAAAGATGAAAAAATAAAAAGTAAATTCAATTAACAAATAAAAATTACTAAATTAACTAAGCCACTTTCATAGGGATCACGATTGTATTTAACGTATGAAATAAGCCTTTAAACGCCTAGGCGGCCCTAGTGGACGAGTTATAGACTCGTAAGGCCTTACAGTGACGATACCCACAAATTTCATTCACACATAATCATTTAAAAAATATAAAAATAACAAAAATATAGTCCTGATAGTTGCACATAAGATTTTCCTCAGAAGATCATATAAATGAAATTAAAAAACCTTCAAAGTACGCAATTGTGACTCAAATCTAAGTTATTGAATAATTTATCTGGGCCAGACTCACAGTGTGTGTGTGTGTAAAGGTTCATTCACAGCTTGATTCCTAAATAAGCCAACTCAATAATTTCGTTTAGAAATTAGAATCGATGGGTCAAACCAACCTAGATATCTCAATTACGCTATGTAATTGCTTTATTTTGTGCTCAGTATGGTATGATTTTTTGTTTTCTTTTCTTGTCTCTTTTTACTTATCTTTTTGCACTTTTTAAATTTTTATCAACACACCTACCTTTTAAGGTAGCATTTCTCCTCATAGTGGTCCTAATACTCACCCATGGGTAGCTTCACGCTCATCGGTTATAGGTGGTCTAATTTTTTCTTTTAGAGACATTTTTCTTTTTAGCTATACCACACTTCATAACACTAGCAAATCAGGATAGATATCTGAGCAAATGGTCATTCATCGACATGCAATTTCTTCAACTAGTCACCTTGTTAACTACTTAAGTTTTCACTGCTAGAAACCTATTATTGAGTGCTTACGAGTCTAACATAGATCAACTACTCAAGGCATCAGATAAAAGTAAATTGGGCACTTATCATTTCTAAAATTTCACTCACAAACAAACAAAATTTATCATTGGATTTATGCTTTACTATCTAGGACTAAAAATAAATAATTTTTTTTAAAATAAACTTAAACAAATAAATAACAAGTAAGCAACATGCACACACTCCCAAACTTAGAACTTGCATTATCCTCAATGTAAGATAAATATAAAGAAACCGGATTAAGGAACAACACTACCGTGTATGGAGTTGATCAGGCTCTTGCTGGTTAGAATTTGGTTGCGCAGGCTTTGTGTGTCTCGTGCTACCTGCATAAATAACATGTAAAATGAATAAATAAACAATAGCACACAATAAAATAAAAATTAAAAATAAGAAAATAAATAAATAAATAAATACAATTAAATGTAAGGGTTTCCTCCCAGCTAGCGTTAAGTTTAACGTCTTCAGGCAGACGCAACCACCTAAATGGTGGTCATGGTAGCTTTTTCTTTTGTATCCACTGGTGATTTTAACATGAACATTATAGCTTGGTAGCTATGACAGTTCTATCCAAATATCCCTTACTGCTGTTTAGTCATGGAGGATGTAATCTGCCCAATTTGTGTTTCTAAGGACTCCATTGTGGCCTCCATATTTTCCATGTGTGTCTCAATATTGTTTAGCCTCGACTCATTCTTCTCAAATCTCGCTGAAGTGTTAGCAACAAACGTGCTTATGAAATCTTCCAAGGAAGGTTTATGCTCAGCTCCTTGATAATTGAAGCCTGATGAAGGTTGCAATGCATTTTCTGTATTAGCATATGACAGGTTTGGATGATAACGGTTAGGCACAAGATTTCCTCTATAACTGTTGAAATTTTGATTGTTCACATATTGGACTTGATCATAGTTTGGCTCTCCTTCCAGTTTCGCATATTTGTAGCTGCCGCTGATTCAATAGAAGGTACTCGTGGATTTTTCAGAGCTGCTACTTGAGTGGCTAAGGTGGAAATCTAAGCTGTAAGTGCCATAAGAGGGTCTACTTCATATATTTCAGCCACTTTGGTCACCGTAGCGCGTTCACTTGGCCATTAATAATGGTTAATTGCCATTTCTTCTAGTAGATTGTAGGTGTCCTCAGCTGATTTCTTGAATAGAGCTCCCGCAGCTGCTGCATCAACCACAGTTCTATTCGATCCATTCAGCCCATTATAAAATAACTGAATCTGGACCCAATTTGCATAATCATGTTGTGGGCATCTTCGTAGTAGATCATTAAAGCGCTATCATGCTTCATATAGAGTTTCAGTCTCCAACTGCTTAAATATACTAATTTATGCCCTCAGTTGAGCTGATTTAGCTGGTGGAAATAACCTCTCAAGAAATTTCATGTCCATATCCTGCCATGTCATGATACTCCCCGTCTGTATTGATTGAAGCCAATCCCACTCTTTATCCCATAAAGAGAATGAGAATAAGCGTAACCTGATAGCCTCTTTACTCATGCCATTTATCTTAAGTAGTATCTCCAGGATCCTTAAGTGCGAACGGGAGCATTGGGATCCTCTACAACTGAACCCCCTAACTGATTTCTTTGTACCATGTTGATCAATGTAGGTTTTAACTCAAATTATTAGCGTTGATTGGTTGATGGGCAATCCCAGAATAAGAATCATATATGACTGGTTTGAAGTGATCTTTGATTACCACCTGATGTGGGATGATCTCTCTATTTTCAGCTGCCATTGTTTCTTGTTCAATTTTCCTTTCTTTCCTTAGTCTCCTCGTTGTTCTTTATATTTCAGGATCAAACAGGAGCGAGTCGAGACTTGTGGATTTTCGCATTCGTGAAGCACCAAAAGAAAAGAAAAAAATCAATAAACAAAAATAAAATATATAAATATAAACTAAAAATATAAGATAAAAATTTAACTTAAAGCTAAGATTACTTGGTAGTAGTATTAATATGAATTAAACAAACAATCCCCGGCAACGGCGCTAAAAACTTGTTGTGATATTTTATATCGTACCACAAGTATACGGTCAAGTTTTAGTATAAATGAGTGAAAGAGTGTCGAACCCACAGGGATTGCGTTAATTCGCTCTAAGTACTACAATTGATAATCCTAACTTTATTTTGATAATAATTAATAAAGATTTAAGTAAATAAATAAATATAAAAATAATAAAATAAATGAACTAATACGATAAAGATTCTGGATCCTGATTTCACCTAGCTATCGCCTATGTATTTGTTATGCTAATTAATCTTTTCTTAGTTATATTGTTTATAAGTCAAGACTCCGAAAATATCCACTCCCTCTCTCGAGTGCCAGTGAAAATATCATCAACTATAGACTTCGATATCTCTATAAAAATCAAATACTTAACAACTAATTACGATTTGTGATTTTATATTAACGACTTCAAAGGACTACAGATTCTCTCGAACTCTATAAAATCCTAGGCTATATTCTCTAGATCTATTCAAAATCTCCTCTCTCGAGTGATAGATTCTAAACATTCATCATCTTCAATTGTGGCCAACAATAAAGAAGCGTTAAACTCAAAAGAATATAAATAAATCAATAAAACTTCATAACAAAATTTGCAAACAAAATAAAGGTTCAAGCATCAGTTACATCATTCTCCAGAAATAAGGAGTTAGTTCATGACTAAAGATAAAAACAATAATAAACAAGCCATGAATCTAATGGAAATCATTAGAGTTCTAAGAAAGAAACAAAAAGATAAAACCTGAATTGAATCTCTTCCTCCTCGGACGTTACCGCCTTAATCTCCTCTTGTAGATCTTCAATCCTCCTCCTTGGATCTCTCTGAAAATATTTGTTTCTGTATTTTTTCTGTGTATTAGCCTCCCCCTTGAATTTGGACGAACTGTTATATTTATAGTGGAGGGTGGGAGTCATTGGGTATCATTAGGGATCTTAAAAACCCTAGAAATCAAATCTTGGAACGCATGCTTACTTCCCCGTAGAGCTGTGGCTTAGTTAAGTGGCGCATGGGCGCCATTCTCTCGGGATTTTGTATGGGGGAGTGAGGCTTGAGAAGGTTCCATGGCGCCTGACATAATAGAATTTGTGGCGCCTTGGCGCCATTTGATTTTGGAATTATAGGCTCCAATGCGCCTTGTGTTAATGAGTAAAGAGGTGCCATGGTGCCTTGAATAATCAAAGGTGTTGGCGCCATGGCGCCTAGGTTATATTTTCAACATGCACTTCGGCATATGAGATAATGGTGCCATGATGATGTGGCGCGAGTGATTAATTTCTCCCATGCTGTTCTCTTCTTATGTCCTATGCTCCCGAATGGTCCCCACAACACGTGTAATTTTCCCAGGATCCATGTATTAATGTTCCTACAATTAAAACATAAAATAAACTATGAATAACATTAAATATCTCGAAATATAACAAAACAATAGGCTAATAATGACATAATAAATAGGTATAAACCACACTTATCATCTATCATCTACCACTATATGTTCCACTTGAAGTTCCTCTGTTGCTATTATGTGGAAAACTCGAACCTCATCCACGACCACTAATGGAATCTTACCCTCTACCACGTCCTGCTATCAGCTCAACTCCTCGAGATCCGCCACTAGTGGGGCAATCTCTAGCTAAATGTCCAAATGGTTGAAATTCAAAACACTTCTTTCCTCCGGTATATTGTAGTCTGAGATAACCCTCATGACCATAGTTATAGCACCGACATGGACCAATAGGTCGAGATGTTACACTCACAACACTCTGATCAACATATGGTATTATACCTCTACTCTCAGTTTAACTCCCACAAAACTGTCCTCCAAAAGGTGCACTCTGAGTATCTCTATGCAGTATCTTATTATGACTATGCTGTAGAAAGTATGACATGCTATTGGATTTATCCTGTCTTCCCTAAGAGATTTCATCTCGCCTTCTTTTTCTGGTCTCCTGAAAAGATGTTATGTTCTCTTTCTAGATTTTGATGTCACTCTCTGCAATCATAGCTATGTCAACCAGCCCTGTATATGGAAATTTCCCTAAAACCAATATCCTTGATCTGATCTGTTGTCTCAATCTACCCTTGAATTTTTCACATTTGTCATCCTCTAGTCGTATCAACTCTGGATAGTAGCGAGATAAGGAAATCATTTGCATCTCATACTTCATCATTGTCTCTGTTGGTTACTGAACCATATTCTCGAACATACGATGCTGCTCTCTCCGATAGCCATAAGAAAAATACTTCTCATTGAAGGCTTCCTCAAACATATCCCACGTGATATACTGAGGTCTTCTAGGTCCATTATTTCTCCAATAATTGAGTGATCTCAATCTATCTGTCAGTACTATCTCAGTGTGCTTCCAACAGGTCTCAGCTTCACCTCTCATTATAAAAGTGGCAAACCTAACCTTCTTTTGATCGGTAAAGTCTAACATGCTGAATAGATGCTAAATATCATCCTTTCACTTTTCTACAGCGAGGGGATCATCTGTGTCATGAAATTGATGCTAGGGTTGGTGCTCAGAGCGCCAATCCGGATCATATTTATGTCTGATTCATAAATATGAGTAATTATATTTTCCATGATATTACTAATTTAATGGTAGCACCCTTTTCTTTTATACGCTTATTTGATCTAATTGCGATTAGATATCTGATTACGATTAGATCGAAACTGAATCTGATTCAGTGATACGTGTATATTAGACAAAGACCCTAGGATTTACAGTATAGTGCGCAATTACAACGTAGTTTGTAATTGACATTGTGAAGTGCACTATTAGTTGTATGTCCTTAAATAAAGTTCCTGGTCAAGATTTGCTAACACCGGTTGGTTAGTAAAATCCGCTGAGACCAGTACATGTCGTATATCATGACTTGGTCCGATGGTTTATCCCCGTGAACCATGAGTCTCGGGAGACTCGTATAGACATGTATGTATTTATTTGATAAGACACTGAACGACTCACTGAAGGTTTCCTAATAGATAGTACACCAACTTCAATAGGAACCTTCTCGAGTTGATTGAGCAAAGTGGTCCTTCGACTTGAGATACCACTGTAGATATATGAGCTATCATCCATACTTTGATGGCAGTCACGTCAACGATCTATCATGATCAGACCTCCGCCTGTTCGTTGGGTGTGGACTGATGCTCATGATATCATGTGCGTATCAAGATAAGATCTGTCAGTCCTGTGTATATGACATAGGTATCCATCACGTGTTTACGATCTAGTAAATCCATGGCCATGGTATAAATTCGGAAATTAGTTCTGAGTGTTATTTAGAGATCGTAAATTGAAAGTCGACTGTATTATACCGAACGGATTTGACGTTTTCATCTATATCTCAGGTATAATACGGATGGCCTGTGATGAATGGATTATATGTATGCTATGACCTCGACTTGCATAGTTTTGCGAGATTATCCGTGGTCGTCATAATCCATGGGGGGTAGATTATGGACATGAAATTAGATTTCGTGACGGATAGACATAAACTTAGAAAGTCCCACAATATGAAGTGTACTCGTTGAGCAGTTGGGCAACTCGATATGAATAATACAGATTATTCATAATACTTCACCTGATTAAATGAGTTAGTTCGGATCGTTTAATTAGTTAATGATGACACATGCATTAGGGGATTTTGTCCGTTAATAATTATTATGTATTTGTATTTGATACATAATGCGATTAGATACACATTAATTATTCGTCAAATGAGATTTTGACACATGCCATAAATATATATATTTATTATTTAATGTAAATAAAAAATACATATATGGTTGTTATTTAATTATTTATTTATTTAATTGTTAAATGATTAAATAATTAAAATTATATATCTTATTCATTTGTCATAAGTATGACAAATGGTGATACATAATTGGACCAAATGGCATATATTAATTGTACTTTATATGTGTTCTAATTTGATTGGATTAGATAAAGTATAATTAAATTTAATTTGATTAAATGGTTAAAAAAGGTCAAAATTGCCCTATTTCTAGCCATATTCGGTCAAACCTATATAAAAAGAAAAAAATGTTTCTCTCTCTTGTTCATTCAAGCCATTGCCGAGAGCATCAAAGTTGAAATGGGTTTCAAACTTTCTTGATGGTTCAAGTGATAACAAAGAAGAAAATTAAAGAAAAAGCTTAGGAAAATGAATGATTAAAGGTAATTCCTTAACTCCCTAAGTTTAGAAATTTTGTTTCTTATTTCTTTAAGATCTATTGAGATCTAGGGTTTCTTATTTGATATAAAATTTGGGGCTTTTGGTATTGATGGATGAATTGGAAAGATATAATGCATGTGTGAAGTATATTGTGTGGAATTATTGTAATATTCACTCAATTTGTTCATTTGATGAATTGTTGTCATTCTAGAGTTGTTGATCCACTCTAAGATAGTCTAGAATTGTTCTAGAGTTGTTCTGTGTGGTGGGACTTATTTGGTGTTGAGATTAATTGATTTAGTCTTGAAATTGTTGGATTTAAGCATGAAATTAGACAATTTCGTTTTCTGTGTATGACCTGGAAATAATTCTGATTTTGTGATGAAATTGGTGTCTTTTGAATATTTTGGATGTGTTTTGGGTGTTGTCATAATTGCCGAAAAGTGTTTCCGACTTGAAATAAGCGAAAATGGCCAAAAATGGCATTACCGGGTGGATTTTGAGCCAATCGGGTGACGGCTGCCCAAACAATGAAAAAGTCTTAAAATATGATTTTGCCTGACCCGCGCTTCCGCTGCACCCCATCACCCAAAACCCAAATAAAAAATGGTATCAGAGTGGGTCTGATGCTTCATCCATTACATTATTCATGCTTGATATTTGATATTTAATCTAATTTTAATGTTCGTACATGCTTAGAATCTAGATACGTTTCTTTAATTTTCAGTTCTTCGCTAACGAATATGTAACGAAATTTAATTGTTAGATTGAGTTATGTATTGTAAGGTAGAATTGAATTGTTTAGAAAATGATTTAGATTAAAAATTTGCATTAGATGTAGAGTATAACTTCCATAGGAAAATCCCCGCATTTAAATATGGCTGTAAAGTAATGTGTATTGGATACATGTTTCTTGGTCCGTCTTGTCAGTACAGTTCTGGGTATTTTTCTATAAGTGCATCTGAGATCGTGCCAAATCTGTGAGGGTGTAGTCATAGGATTATTATCCATACTGGTTGTATATTGATACTGGATAAATTCAAGTGAAAGTGGAAATCCTGAACGTGCCAAAGCTGTCAGGACTACACCGATAACTTGAGTATGTCATTGACAAGTGTAGCCTTGATAAGCCTCTCTGTGAACGTGTCAAAGCTGTCACAATGAGAAACGGTCAGGACCAAAACCAGGAGTCACTGGTGAGTGATTGACAAAGTGTTGTCTACCTAATGAATATACGTAAGCGAGAACGTGCCAAAGCTGTGAGTCGAAATATATTCATAGGATCCTACTCTCACTGTGGAATTCGATTTAATTATTGAATTCCCGTTGTCCATTGGGGATTACGGTATTACGTAAAGTAGTGGGAGACACTGCTGAGTTTAAAATCCATAACTTAAGTAGTGTGTAATATTTTGGAATTTACTGCTTTCGTTTTCCTTATATTTTATTTGTTTATAGAATTATGCTTCCAATCCACTGCATTTATATAATTGAATATATTTTTCTGACTTTATGTATGGTTGCGTAGTTCTAGAATATGTTATAAAAAGACAGTAGACTAGATATAGTTAGATTAGTTGAAACCATTGGGAACTATTGTTCCGATTTTCTTGAAAATCAAGATGATTTGTGACTTAGTTTCTAAGTCGCGATTAAGTAATCTAAAAAGATATATTTATTTAGGATATTATTCTAGTTAGAACTGTTTCTTATGCAGTAAGAATTGACACGAATCAGTTCATGTCTCGAGATTATTGACTGGCATTAAGAAAACTCATTTAGTGTTTGTTTATCTTTTAATGATGTTTTTTTCGCTTTTAGTGACTTTTAGAAGTCACGTGACAATTTGCTAATCAATTTTTTACAATCGTTGTGAATAATTGAACGCAAATTATAAATCTTAAGAAATGAGATACATATAGTTATGTATAGAGAATATCGATTCTCGCAATACGACAACTGTAGGTATTGGATATCGGATCTCCCATCTAGTTATTTAAAATAACTATTTTGATATTTGATATCAGAACTTGTGACTATTGGATAGTTACATGTTCTATATAAACAGTTGTTACATATTTTAAGATGACTAGTAGTGTCATTAATGAAAAGATAAACATTAAGAAAATATTCGGTAGAGTATATAACTGAGAACTGTGCTTTATGAGGTTTTATCATAAAAGCATCAGATGCTTATTCCTTACGATAAATGATGGTCTGACATGAGATCACACCACATATCCTTATCCATTTAATGAATATTGTTTTCAGGTAGTGATTAAATCTCATTTAACCAATGATTGTCATTGGACCACAAGATTTATTAAGCTGATACATTGGATGTATGTAGTTTAATGAATTAATAATTGCCTTAGATAGTTTTCTATGCTTCTTAACTTAGTTAATGAATTGTCATGACTTCGTTACGTGTTTCTAATAGAGAACATGTTGAATGTCTTGAATTGTTCAAGAACTGTCAATATGTTTCTAATGAAACTCGGATAGAATATTTTGAATAGTTCAAAGATATGTTATCTGTAATGTTGAAAACTGTATCTTTAGAAATTCATTGCATGTCTTTGAATTGTTCGAAGATGTTTGATTTGATCAAACGCATGAATTAAAGGCAATTAGTTATGTAGTTATTTAATGAATGTGACTCTTACTCAGTATTAAACTTCCGCGATTCCATTCTGATGGAATTGGTCAGTGGAAGTTATCGAATCTTATATGATTTGATTCGTTGATATTGTGTATTACCGAATTGGTTTTCAATTCTTGGAGTTATGCTCCAGAAACACCAATTCATCTTTTTAATTTAGATTCCATTAGTTCCTATAGTTACATATATGATATGTATAGTGGAAATTCGAATCTTTAAAATTTTGAGATTTGAATCTTTCTTTTATATAATAGTTATATAATTGAAAGTACTTGTACCTCGGAGGTACGAGTGATATGTTTATCATTTATTCTATTTAATGGAATATTGTATTCTATTTGATAGAATATCTTTTCTACAATCCCGAGTAATAAAATTATTTTGCTACTTGGTAATTGACATTGGATGTTGACAATTGTAGAAATGACTTAACTTAGTGAAGTCAAATGTGAAAATGATAAACCGTAATAGAACTACGTAATTAATAAGATGAAAAGACCATTAGACAACTTTCATATAAGTCCAATAGGATGTTAGAATCATTTACAAAGTATTTGATACTTAACGATTCTGTTGTTTTCTTATTGAAGCTTAATGATTCTGTTGTTTTCTTATCGAAGAAAATTATCCTATAACTTATAGTGGGAGCAATATTTGATATCGATTCTGGAAATTACCATTCAACCATAGATCTAAGATTTTTCATGACTTATGACGATCAAGTTTTGAACTTGATTAGGCTTTCGTTATGAATAGTTCATAAAATGTGCAAATTATTTACGCAGGAAAAGCAAAATGAGCTCGACAAAGGTTTGACCTCTATAGTATGACAGTGAGAAAGGTTACACTCCATACTCTATTGTATATTCTGAGGAAGCTTGTCTCTTGTCGCACTGATTGGATAATTAAAGATCTGTTGGTTAATATTGATATTAAATTGTGTGTTTTGGCTAAAGAATGCAAAGTGGAGTTTTTTAGTTATTTCTTCGAATGAGAGATCTGTCGTGATTTCTTTGTTTAAAGAATTCAATCTAGAATGGCCCTAGAGTTTATATTCTGCTAAGATCACAGTTTGATATACTAGCTTATGGAGCCTATTGTAGACTCAGATAAGCTTTCTGGAAATCCGTGTTCTCAGATTTTGATATCAGTCAGATTTTCTGGTTTTATCGAAGTATAGAGAATACGATTTTGTTAGTAGGGTCAATGGGAGCGTACAAATTTCTATCTAGTATTACATATCCTGAGTCTTCTTTTCTTCGTGTAAGTAGTGGGAGTGGTCTCTTGATGAGTGGTATTTATATCACTATTTCCCATTCATTTAACCTAATATTTTGTATAGTTACTTGAGTTTTGTGAACGTTTTGATATGTTTTTGTTTATTTTGCAGATAAAAATAATATTAGGACTTAATGGAATCAACTCGGGGCTAAAACGATAAAATTCGGAGAAAAAAATGTCAAAAACGAAAATTTACTATACGCGTCACGAAGTGTAGTCCGAAATTCCAGTTTTGCGCAAGTTTCGTATTTTTGCCATAACTTTTTAATCCGATATCCGATTGAGCTGACTCAAGTTAAAGATTGACGAAGACTCGAAGATCTACAACTTTGAAAGTCAAAATAATTTCGAATTTTGAAGTTTCCATAGCCGAAATTGATGAATAATCCAGTATATTTTGAGTAACTACAATAGTCATTTTCAAAATATAAAATAAAATTAATAAAATAAAAATATAAAAATATAAAAATTTGTCAAACTTCCACCAAACATGCAACCATGTTTGGTGCCTTGTTTGGTGCCATGTTTTGTGGAGTGTCTTGTGGCATGTTTGGTGGAGTGTTTGGTGGAGCAATTCGTGGAGCAATTCGTGGAGAAATTGGTGGAAGCCTTTAGGTTTTTCTATAAATAACAAGCCATTTCATTTGTAATTCTCATGCTTTCCTGAAGTTTTTGTAAGGAATTTAAGGATTTCATCTTGTTTGTATTTATTTTTAATATTTAAATTATGTATTTTAATTTCAGTAATAGTAGTAGTTTCTTTTCATCTTCCTTTCTTTTCTTTTATGTTTAGTAGTTAATTTTTCCGCTGGGGGAAGGGTGAAGCTTTTATTATTTTAATTTAGATTAATATCCCCTAATTTATAATATAGAAATTATAATTCAAACTAAAAAGATTACCGCCTTAATGGCTGGTTTAATTTATTTGACATAAAGTGGCACCGTCTATATGGCTGGTCTTTAGGTGACAGATAATTAATGCCTATATGGCTAGTTTATGGACAAATAATGATACCGTCTTTATGGCTAGTCGGACTTAATTAAAATCTGATTTAATGAGGATACCACTTATATGGTCGGTTGGTAATATCACGGATAATTTCTGTATTATAAAAAGGGAAATTTCTAAATTATAAATAGTAAAAGTGGATCCCCCAACCCCCAGCATTTTATTTTTATTCCAGGGAAGTGATGAAACACAATATCTACACACTTAATAATTGATTTTCTTTTTATGGGTAATTCTTTAGTTTGTTTATTGAGTCTTAAGCATAATGCTTCTTGTTGTCTTATCACCAATAAGATTGATATGGTAATCTTAAAATGAACTAGACATAGGGATTTTAAGTTTCAGCCTTAGATTCAATAACTCACGATCTTCATTGAGGATAGATGACCTTTTAATAGATTTCCTTACAAGATAAGAATATACATGTCGGGCGTAGGTAGCCATGATTGGAACTTGATCTTAATGAATCCACGTAATGTGGTTGACATAGGAATATGGTTCAAATGTGTTATATTGGGTATTTGCGTCTGACCATCGGAAGAGGCTTTTGCATATCATCGTGTTCCAGGTTAGCAAACTAATTTATTACACATATGTAAGATAATCAATTCATCTTTATAATAATATTGTGTGGAGTCACGACCCTAGATCTTTGAGTCTTTTCTTTTATTTTCCTTAGTATTTTCTTTTGTGTCTGTTTTTATTTTAATTAGCAAATCCACATTCAACCAACCAATCAAGCAATCATTCTCTTCTCCCTCTTATTATATACTTGTAAATAAATAGATTCAATAATTAATAGCAACAGTATGAATTAAGTCCTCATAGGATCGATATTTTTATACTACTTGAACGATACGTGCACTTGCGTTATACGCGTGTGTTTGCACTGGTCATCTCTGTGATATTTGATATGAAGTTTTATATATGATATAACTCATAGACTTGTGAGATACTCTCAATAGTCGCATATTAAATATGATTTAATAAAGGACACAGTAAGACTATCTATATGACAATTAGTATAACTATTTGACAGTTAACGTGTTTTTTATGTAGATAGTATTCATCTTTCGTAAATGATGATTCCTTTGTCGAAAGATAGATTGATTGGAATGCCTAGTCAATCTTATACATCATTAGATGATGGCGTGATGAATACTATATTATGTGCGATTAAAGATATCAATTTAATCATAATTGTTATGAGTTATTTTGATATGCTACAAACCATACGATAGATTTTGAAATATGTTCTTTGTAATCTTTGAGATATTAAGAACGAGTTTCCAATTCATGGAGAATTTTGTCAACAACCATAAGGTCGGATTAGTTTTGATTCTAATTGTGACAATAGATGGTCTATGTCATATAAAGCCAGAAAAGATGCAGTGGGAGTGTCACTGTTGATTCTACTGAACTAGTGGAATCAGTTGTGACTTTTGAGATACTGACTTAAGAAGTTGCATAGTGACCTCAATTATTAAAAGTGTTAATATTAATTTTGTGTTTTCGGTTGTCTTAAAGTATTTGGATTTGATTTCTAAATACATAGATAACTTAGTAGCTATAGCACAATGCTAATACAGCATTTGAGTCATATTGATGTGGAATTTGGATTCTACAAAATATGAAAGATGTTGGTTTAAGGAAGACGATTGGACAGACTCGATTTGATCAAGCTGGCCTACTTGTTATTGCCTACCTCTTGAGTGTTGGTGAGCTCTTGAGGGCCATGAGTATGTGATGCACATTAAGATATGTATATGATACTGTGGATTAGCACTAGAGCAAATGGGAGAAATTATTAGGGTTGGTGCTCAGAGTCCAAATCCAGATCGTATTTATGTCTGATTCATAAATACAAGCAATTATATTTTCCATAATATTACAAATTTAATTGTAGCACCCTTGTCTTTTATACGTTTATTCGATCTAATTCTGATTAGATATATGATTACGATTAGATCGAAACTAAAACTAATTCAATGATACGTGTATATTAGACAAATACCTTAGGATTTACAGTATAGGGCGCAGTTATAACATAGTTTGTAATTGACATTGGGAAGTGCACTATTAGTTGTACGTCCTTAAATAAAGTTGCTGGTCGAGATTTTCTAATACCGGTCGGTTAGTAAAATCCGCTGAGACCAGTACATGTCGTATAACATGACTTGGTCAGATGGTTTATCCCAGTGAACCATGAGTCTCGGGAGACTCATATAGATATGTAGGTTTTTATTTGATAAGATATTGAACGACTCACTAAAGGTTTCCTAATAGATTGTACACCAACTTCAATAGGAATCTTCTCGAGTTAAGTGAGCATAGTGGTCCTTCGACTTGAGATACCACTGTAGAAATATATGAGCTATCCTCCACACTTTAATGGAAGTCACGGCAATGATCTAGTCATGATCAGACCTCCGCATGTTCGTTGGGTGTGGACTGATGCTCATGATATCCTGTGCATATCAAGATAGGATCCGTCAGTCATGCGTACATGGCATAGGCATCCAGCACGTGTTTATGATTTAGTAAATCCATCGTCGTAGTATAACTTTGGAAATTAATTGCGAGTGTTATTTAGAGATTATAAATTGAAAGTTGATTGTATTATACCGAACGGATATGATGTTTTCATCTATATCTCAAGTATAATACAGATAGCCTGTGACGGAGGGATTATACATATGATATGACCTCGACTTGCATAGTTTAGCGAGGTTATCTGTGGTCGTCATAATCCATGAGTGGGTGGATTATGGACACGAAATTAGATTTCGTCACGGATAGACCTAAACTTAGAGAGTCCCACAATATGAAGTGTACTCGTTGAGCACTTGGGCAACTCAATATGAATAATACGGATTATTCACAATACTTCACCGGATTAAATGAGTTAATTTGGATCATTAATTGGTTAAATGATGACACTTGCAATAGGGTATTTTATCCGTTAATAAATATTTCTGTATTTGTATTTAATATATAATGCGATTAGTACACATTAATTATTCATCAAATGAGATTTTGACACATGCCATAAATATATGTATTTATTAGTTATTTAAATAAAAAATACATTTATGGTTGTTATTTAATTATTTATTTAATTAATTGGTAAATGATTAAATAATTAAAATTATATATCTTATTCATTTGTCATAAGTATGAAAAATGGTGATACATAATTGGACCAAATGGCATATATTAATTGTACTTTATATGTGTTCTAATTTGATTGGATTAGATAAAGTATAATTAAATTTAATTTAATTATATGGTTAAAAAGGACGAAATTATCCCATTTCTAGCCATATTCGGTCAAACCTATATAAAAAAAAAAAAAAATGTTGCTCTCTCTTGTTCATTCAAGCCATTGCCGAGAGCTTCAAAGTTGAAATGGGTTTCAAACTTTCTTGATGGTTCAAGTGATAACAAAGAAGAAAATTAAAGAAAAAGCTTAAGAATATGAAGGATTAAAGGTAATTCCTTAACTCCCTAAGTTTAGAAATTTTGTTTATTGTTTCTTTAAGATATATTGAGATCTAGGGTTTCTTCTTTGATATAAAATTTGGGGTTTTTGGTGTTGATGGATGAATTGGAAGGATATAATGCATGTGTGAAGTATATTTTATGGAATTATTGTAATATTCACTCAATTTATTCTTTTGATGAATTGTTGTCATTCTAGAGTTGTTGATACACTCTAAAATAGTCTAGAATTTTTCTAGAGTTGTTCTGTGTGGTGGGACTCATTTGGTGTTGAGATTAATTGATTTAGTCTTGAAATTGTTGGATTTAAGCATGAAAATTAGGCAATTTCGTTTTCTGTGTATGATCTGGAAATGATTCTAATTTTGTGATGAAATTTGTGTCTTTTGAATATTTTGGATATTTTTTGGGTGTTGGCACAATTGCCATAAAGTATTTCCAACTTGAAATAAGCGAAAATGGCTAAAAACTGCGTCACCGGGTGGATTTTGAGCCAATCGGGTGACGACTACCCAAACAATGAATCCATCACTGTTCGGGTAGCCCATGAACTACCCCGACCCCATTGGAGCTGACCTGGGCAGTCCCCATAAGTATGAGGTGGTCGGTTCGGTCAAAAATATATTTTAGGCCATTTTACGGAAAATCAGTTTTCGTAAAACTTTCGCGAGTTTTCAACTATATTTATATTAATATTTGATATTAAATAAATAGGTTTAGGAAATTATTCATATTAGATATTGAATAATTTATTGGTATTCTGAAAAAGTTTTAAAATACGATTTCGCCCAACCCGCGTTTCCCCTGCGCTCCCTATCCCAAAACCCCAACAATTGAGTAGGCCTCAAATTAAGAAATCAGTCCATCTTGCTCATATTACCACTGCTACTTGAAAGTACATTAGCTGCTGGCCCTCTGGAAGCCATATGTGCAACTACATCAATAAATCTCCCTAATACATCTTCTAGGTGTATGGCTGTCGAGGGAACTGAATGAGCGACAGATGTCATATTAGGTACAATCGTAAGAACCGTGTCAGTTGCAGCTACAAGAATATGGTGGGGGCAGCAGTCGAAACTACTAGAGGTATATGTCTAGAACCTTCACCGTCCTTAACAAATGACAGAACACCTATGAAGTTGTTCGAGTTAGTGCTTAGAGCGCCAATCTGAATTATGTATTGTATATTTTATTATTTAATAATAAACTAACTGTATTTTTATTTCATACTTTATTAATGGTATTGTCATTTTGCGTATTAGATTGATGTATAGATATGCTAAGAATGACAACGACCTTAGAATAGTCTTGTAGTAATAATGGACACTAGGTGGTCCGATATTGGGATAAATATTACTATTGTAAACTATTCTTAAAGTAAATATTCATCGTCAATGATTTTGAAATACGAACGAATTTCTACAACCTATAAGACTAGCACATCTCGTATATTGAAATTGGAGTTCCAATGGTTTAACCATATATACCATGTGTTTTGAAAACTCATATACCCGTGTAGGTATTGGTTGGACTGAATACTGAATGACTTACAGATGATTCCTAAATTTGGAAGTACACACCACCGTCAATAAGAATCTTCTCGAGTCGAGTAGCATATGTAATCCTTTGACTATAAGATATCATTGATTTTATGTGAAATCCTCCACACTTTGATGTCATTTATGTCAAAAACCTCTCATGGTCTGGCCTCAAGATGTTCATTGGGTGTGGACCGATGCACTCAGTAATCAAGTGTGAAGTAAGATAGGATTTGTCGACCCATATGTGTACCACAAGTAGTTTAGATATCCACGTAAGTAAGTCACAATTCCTAAAACTCTGTCCAAAGTCGATTACCTAGGGTGGATTGTATCAGTTGTAAAAAATTATGGACATGTCGACATGAGATATGCACCTTGGAAACTTGACGGTGTATTCTATGTTTCCTAAGCACAACTCGGATAGCCTATGACTGGTGGATTGTTAAATATATGTTATTACCTCAACTTGTATAGTTCAGAAAGTTCGTTCGTGTTCTTCACGAATTCGGAGGTGGCCGAATTGTGTATATATTATCTAGGCTTATATAACGAACGTGTCTGAACTTAGAGAATCCCAATATAAAGTGTACTTGTTGAGCACTTGGGTAGCCGGTTTTAATTTTCATAAAAGATAATATTTGATATTATAATTATCAACTAAGATAATAAAGTATTATTGGATATTATTGATGATTTACTTTGACCTAATTGGATTAATTCAATAATTACAAAAGGGCTTAATTATAAATTCATAAATATTTCTATCATTAGAGGATATTTTAATAATTATAAATATGTATTAATAGGTGAAAATACATATGTCTTGATCTAATTGGATTAAATCAAAGTGGTAGGCATTGAACTAATCCATTAAGTAAAAATTATCTTGATTTAATTTATTTAAATGAAAGTGGTAGACAATGGGATTAGTCACACCTAATTATGAATATTTGGATAAATTTAAATTAAGCATACCTAATGTTTGATAAGACGTTTATGATTTATAATTGCCTAATTTTTTCTATAAATAGCAAGCTTTAGCAAGGTTATAATCAAATTTTGTTAAAGCTTGAGAAAGCTAAGTACAAGTAAATTCTTAGAGAAATTAGCTCAAGTTAGAGAAGTGTTTAGAGAAGCTTTTGAGGTCTCTACAATATTCCACCTAGGAGAAATCAAGATTGGATCTTGGATTTAAGCTTGTTAACATTGGAATCAAGATTGGATCTTGGAGTGAAGCTTGCAAACCTTGGAGGCTCTCCTATCATTTCAACAAGAGAATGAGATTGGATGTAAGTTTGAACTTCTCTTAAGTTATGCTCTTTTATGTATTGGATGCATGATCACATAGCTTAATTTTGAAATAAGACTAATAAAATTGTGTTAGAATGCTTTGGATGTATAAAAAACACAATATGCTTGTTAATTAGGTCAAAGACGATCATATTGGACATAGAACAATTAATAAGGCTTTGGAACTCTAGATTGAAGTTTAGAACTATGGCTACTATTTTATATTCACTTGACTACCTTTAGGTGAACTATAATTATTTATGAGACATTTCTTACTTGGATTCTAAAATGGTTTTATGATTAGATTCAAAAAATATATATAAATATTTACAATACATTTATGTTAGTTATATAACATGTGTTGATGGCGGTTATGAAGTTAAAATTGGATTTTATGTGTATTTGAAGCATTAGGAGAAAATTCGAAGTGTTTAGGATTGGTTTGAATTTGAAAATTGCTCACTGCCTAGAATTACTCTCAATTGCTCGCTGGAAATTTGCTCAAGGCATCCCCACTCTCTAAACTTAAGATTTTTATAAAAATTAGGCAATTTCTTAAGTATTGTATTGATAGAGATTGTGGAGGTTAGTATGGTTAAGGTGGGGTGAGTAGTTTTGTTTGATTTTAATGCTATGGAGACAAGTTTGGTGCATAAGTGTGATGATGTTGGAAGTTAATAAGAAAGATACAAGTGGTTGTTATGATAAAGTTTTTGTAAAATGAATGAAAAAGGAAATGAATTACTACACAAGGAGCGAGGTAAGCATTTCCAACTATAAAGCTTACAAGACATCCTTCCACCTCTACACCAGCACAGGCTCAATCCCCTAGCAGCTTTTGTAGGAGGGTTAGCATCAACAGCTCTATATATGTAGACTTTAACAACAACTATCAATCAACAAATAATTGTGCTAAAGGAATCATCATGCGTTGTATTTACCTCAATCCACGTAAAAGTTCTTAATATGTCTATATCCCCGCCAATAATCTAAAAAAATATAAAATTACGATCAAGTCCCTCAATTTTTCCAAATTTATGATTTTACCCCTAAACTTTATTTTAACCCAAAACTCATTTACTATGTCCATATATTCCTAAAACTCTCAAATATTATATTTACCCCTAAAATAGAATTTACCCTCATAATCATCATATAAATATTTAAGTCCAAAACTTTCAAATTCTTACATTTACACCCCAAAATGGTAACAATCACGTATCAAGCTCCAACAACTTCCAAATCTCACAACGAAGGAACCATTGGTCAGTATATGTCACAAGGATCACAATGATGTTGATAGTGAGGGCTGAAGCACAGTGTTATCGATGAACAGTTAAACAACGATAACTTCTATTTTGGCTCGTTTCTCAACAACTGAAAGTTCAATTTGGGTAACCAAAGTATGCAACCTACGTATCTCGACGAGGGAAAAATTCGGATCCGGGAGGTGCCATACACGCACGGCGGCGCATGGGCGAGTGAAGCAGCAAGACTCGTCTTTGGGTCTTAACAAAAATAAAACAAATGCTTAGGTGTTGCATTAATATAATTGGTAGTTGTTGGTAGGGTTAGGGGTGGATAATGGTTTTGTTTGATTTTGATAATTTGTAGACATATAAAGATAATTTAGGTAATGATAATATAATTGTGGGATTTGGTTAGGTTTGAGTGTGATAATAAGAATAAAAATTTGATTAAAAAATGAGGTATTTCATAATCGAAGTGATCTTGGAATGTCGGAAGACTTGATTAAAGATCATATTGTTTCGACATAAAGCATTTCACCTACACTTGGCTCGATAAGTGGATTAGGAAGATATGATTTGAATATATAAATAATTCTAATAGCTTATGATGTAATTAAGATTCGACTGTATGTTACATGAATATTTCTTAGGATTATTGTTAAGCTTAACGCTTTCGCAATTTAGCTCTTAATTATGTGAACGAAAGATTATTGGTTAGAAAATCGGGGGTTACAAATTTGTTATCAGTGTAAGGTCTCAACAAAGGATAAAAAAAGCAACCAAAAATTCGTAATTTGGCATGGTTTGAATTTTATGGAAACAGTTTTTCAAATGATGAGAGGTCAGAAAATTGAGTTTTAGGGATGGGAAAAGCATAATGCCAATGTTTAATGGGAATTGAGGCATTATGCATTTAGGTAAGTCCAGCTTCTATAATGTGGCGATGGCGTGTGGGGTGGTGATGTAAGACGAGAAACGCCATGAGTGGCTAGATAGTTTTTCATGGCAACGTACACTCCCCCATTACCACTATATATAGCGATTGGGATTTGTGTTTTAAATTGATTTTAAACAATGGGTTTGAACTTTGGAAAAACGTCAAAAGCCTCCTACTTACGCCATAATAGGAATAGCTGAAGTGGTCAGTAAATATTATATAATACTTGGTGAAGTGATCAATAAATATGCTCGTATAGTCCCTTATTGGTCTTCAGGACCTTCACAAAAAAGAAACGTTATTAATGTAAATTTTAATTAGAGAGTTATATGTTTTAAATTTAAAAGAATTGTCATAAAAAATTTAATTGGGAGTTACAAGCTTTTGAATGAATAGAGATGTTAAAAAAATCACAATTTATTAGGGAGTTTCATATTGGAAAGTTACACACCAATTTTATTGTTTATATGGTGTTGTTGTGATGAAACACACTCAATAGATGAGAAATGAGAGAAAACTCTTCTTTATATCACAAATAAAAAAATTACAAAGCTTACACGAAACTTTACAAAAAACTCTCAAAATACACTCTCAACTCTCTGTGTTTACTCTCTGGATCTTGGGATACATTAACAATGGATTTAGGGCTCCTTATATACTTCCCAAACCGTGTGCTACAGTGTCATGCGGTTTGGCAAGGCTGTCAGCAAGTTGGATCAAGCTTTCGGTGACCATCTCTTCAAGCTTTCGGTGGAGATGCTTGTTGGGGTTTTATTGGGAATTACAAGGTTGCACAGCGGAACGCGGAAAAATAATTTCTCCGATTTCAAAAATTTTTCTTGTAACAATTAAATAAACTTATTTATTTAATTGACCAATACTTAAATTATGAAATATAACCTAAGAAATCATATTTCTTTTAATTACAAAATTACCCTAAACTTTTTCAATTTAATTATTTTGGTTTTAAATATGTCAATTACATATTTAATTAATTCCAAATTAACCCAAAAATAATTTTTCCAAGTTTGCTACAGTACCAGAAACATTTTCCAGATATCGCGCCACTGCCCAGTTTTTACTGGAATTTACAGAACAGCCCCAAAACTTTGGTTAATTGCAATTTGGCCCAAAATGCTCAAAACACATCAAGATCAAATCCAATTAATCTCAAATTTTACATGCATCAAATTAAAGCTAATATATGAAAAGCCCGAAAATTTGAGTAGGTTTGGAACCCTAATTTCATAAATCACTCAAATTGGCAATTTACACTAAATTAATAAAATTCAATACTTTAATCTTTAAATTACTACACCAATTAATTCTCACCATCATGAAATTAATCAAGAACAATTCTAGGTTAATTATGAATGGCTAATTAACTCTAGAATAGCAACCTTAATTTTCTAATCAATTTATTAAGCTTATTTACATTAATAAGCTAATAAATTAATTCTACATGCTAATCACATCCAACAAGCTTCCAACAAATTTTAATTACAAACTAAAAGAGTAGAGATAATTCTAAGCATCACAAATTGAAGCCTAGACTCATGGAAATAATTTCCTAATTGAAGAAAGTTGGAAATTACTTACAAATTCAAGAGTTTGATGATGAATTTCCTTTTCCTTCAAACTTTTTCTCTCAAGCTCACTTTGTAAAATATTTGTTTTTGTTGTCTAAGTATTGAAAATGAAACAAAACCAATTTTTGTATCACCCACCACCTTGGCCGAAATTTTCAACAAAAATAAAGCAACAATTATTTTAATTTTGTTAAAATATAATTGGTCCACAATTCAACAAAATTAAAGACAACTTTTACCTTTAATAAAGTTAACTAAATGTGTTCCAATTAGAATAAGCCATTTCCAATTTTAATAAAGTTGAATCATTACTTAAGATATTTATTTTATAAATTAATTTAATTATTTAACAATTAAATAATTAATTAATAAATATAAATATCTTGAATATATGTATTATATTTAAAATAAATATCTCAAATACATATATTAATGATATAAGTCAAATATCACAATTTGATATTTTATTAATGTGTATTTAATAAAATCAAGTATTAAATAAAATACACATCAATATTGGAAATGACTGATAGGTCCCGATTGCATGTATTTTTCGTTTAATATTAAACGAGTTATAAATAATCAGTATTATTCATAACAGTTGCTCTAGTGCTCTGCGAGTAAATTTTATTAGTGAGACTCTCTAGATTCAGGCATATCCGTCACAAAATCAAATTTCGTGTCCATAATTCACCCACCCGTAAATTATGACGAACATGGATAAACTCACTGAATCATACAGGTCGAGGTCACTGCATACGTATAATCCCTCCGTCACAGGTATCCGGATTAATCCAGAGATATAGATACAAACGTCAAATCTCTATAGATATAATCACGTCGACGTTTCTATTAGCAATCCCTCAAATAACACTTAGAACTAATTTCTACAGCGTACCACGGGCCCATGGATTTAACAGATTGCTAATACCATATTGAATACCTATACTCTGTACACAGAGCTGACGGATCCTATCTTGATACACACAGGATATCCTGAGCATCAGTCCACACCCAACGAACAGGCGGATGTCTAATCTAAATAGATCGGTGACGTGACTGCCATCTAAGTGTGGAGGATAACTCAAATATCCACAGTGGTATCTCAAGTCAAAGAATCACTATGCTCACTCAATCGAGAGAAGATTCTTATTGACGTTGGTGTACCATCCATTAAGAATCTTCGGTGAGTCATTCAGTGTTTATCCGCTATAAACACCTAAACGTCTATACGAGTCTCCAAGACTCATGGTTCACTGAGAAACCATCGGAATCCAAGATTCCAATATACGACATGTACCAGTCTCTACGGGTTTACTTTACTGACCAAGTAGTGTAAACCTTGACCGGGAACTGTCTAAGAATGACAACGTCATGATACAACTCAATGTCAGTTGCGACGATTTTGCAACTGTATCATAACTAATCATTCTAAGGTCGGTTACGTCTTTACCATATAAAAGAAGAAGTTATATAAAAGAAACTGTTCATTTTATTCACAATAAAACGTTACATAAGTATTTACAAGGAAATACATAATAAAATTGGCGCTCAGAGCACCAACCCTAACAATGCTTGCCAACTTTCATCCTCTGTCCTTTGCTGCTTCTGGAGTTCACTGCATGGGCATGCATGATGACTTCAACAAATCTCCCCATCGGTGAAGATTTGTCCAAAATCTGAGCCGACCATCAATCATCCAAATCGGATCCTCGAAAGGATCCACCCCTGGCTGCATCTGTATGACTGCATACGTACCCTGAGTTGGGATCAAGCCAATTGTAGTTCTCTGAATCTCCTCACTCTGACTATGTGGAGAGTTTTGTTATCCCGGCTATGGCACGGCAAATTTCAAGCTTCTCCTTCGGTAAAACCTTAGTGAACATATCGGCACCGTTGTCGTCGGTGTGAATTTTCCTAAGTTCTAACAGCCTTGAGGTCAGGACGTCCCGTATCCAGTGATACCTCACATCGATATGTTTTGACCTCGAATGAAAGGTGGAATTTTTACCAATGTAGATAGCACTCTGGCTATCACAGTACAAATTATACTTCTCCTGCTTGAAACCCAATTCCTGGACGAATGTCTTCATCCACAGCAGTTCCTTGTAAGCTTCTGTCATTGCAATGAATTATGCCTCTGTTGTAGAAAGTGCAACACATCTCCGTAACCTAGACTGCCATGCCACAGCTCCTCCTGGGAGAGTAATCAGATATCCCAAAGTAGACTTACGGGTATCCACATCTCCTGCCATATCTGAATTGGTGTATCCTATCAACACTGGCTTGTCACTGCCAAAATATAATATCATCTTGGATGTGCCTCAAAGATACCGCATGATCCATTTGATAGCATTCCAGTATTCTCATCCTAGGTTTGACATAAATCGGCTGACCAATCCAACTGCGTGTGCTAAGTCTGGCCTCGTGCACACCATGGCATCCATAAGACTTCCCACTTCTGAGGTGTATGAAACCTGTTTCATTTCCTCCTTCACTGTCTCAGTAGAGGGACTCTGTTGTGTACTCAATCTAAAGTGGGTAACAAGAGGAGTGCTAACCGTTTTAGCCTTGTCCATCTGGAATCTCTGAAGTACCTTCTCGATGTACTCCTCCTGTGACAAGTATAATTTCCTGAATATTCGATTACGGCCGATCCTGAGGCCAATAATCTATTTAACTGGCCCCAAGTCTTTCATCTCAAAAGACTTACTCAGTTGCTGCTTCAAATTATCAATCTTCGATTGATTCCGGCCAACTATCAACATATCATCTACGTATAGCAGTAAGATGATAAAGTCATCGTCAAAAAATTTCTGAACGAAAACACAATGGTCTGAAGTAGTCTTCTTGTATCTCTGCTCCCTCATAACTAACTCAAACTTCACGTACCACTGTCTCGGTGCCTGTTTCAAACCGTAGAGGCTTTTTCTGAGTCTGCACACATAGTCCTCTTTCCCTCTGACTCTGAAGCCTTCTGGTTGCTCCATGTAAATTTTTTCTTCCAGATCTCTGTGAAGAAATGTGGTTTTGACATCCATTTGCTCAATCTCCAGGTCGAGGCTTGCTGCTAAGCTGAGTACCACTCTGATGGATGATATCTTCACAACTGGAGAGAAGATTTTATCGAAGTTAATGCCTTTCCTCTGATTGAATCCCTTGACGACTAGTCTGGCTTTGTACCAGGGTTGTGAAGTGTGCTCTTGTTGCTTCACTCTGTACACCCATTTATTCTTCAAAGCCTTTTTGCCTCTTGGCAATTTCACCAACTCAAAAGTGTGATTGTCATGCAATGATTTCATATCATCTTGCATGGCTTCCTCCCACTTTTCTTTGTCCCTGTTTCCACAGCCTCCTAGTAGCTCTCGGGTTCTCCCCTAGTAGTAAGCAGCACATACTCATATGCAGAGTATCTAGTTGAAGGTCGTCTCTCTCTGTCAGACCTTCTATGTGGAATTATTGGTGTAGCTTCTGGTACTGGTGGTTGATCATGATCATCGTCTCTGGGAGCTTCATCACCTGTACCCTCATGTCTGGGAACCTCATCTTCAACTTGTACTGGCACCGGTGTATGAGGTTCTGGATTCACATCTCTGTATTTCCGGGGCATTGTCTTCATCTCATTTCTGATATCTTCTATGGTCTGGTCTTCAACAAAGACAACATCTCGACTTCTGACAATCTTCTTTTCAACAGGATCATACAGTTTGTAGCCAAAATCATCTTGACTATAGCCAATGAAGACACATTGTCGCGTCTTTGCATCATGCTTGGATCTCTCGTCCTTTGGATGTGTACAAAGTTTTACACCCAAAGACATGTAGGTGTTCGTATGACACTTTTTTACCTGTCCAAACTTCGTTAGGAACATTACCTTTCAGTACGATCGCTTGGGACATGTTCAAAACATGTAGTGCTGTGTTGAGTGTCTCCCCCCAAAATGTCTTCAGCAGTTTGGCTTGTGACAGCAAGCTTCTGACCCTTTCGCACAAGGTTCTGTTCATCCTCTCAGCTAGGCCATTCAGTTGAGGTGTCTTCGAAGGTGTAGTTTGATGTCGGATTCCTTGCGTCTTACAATACTGATCAAACGGACCTCTATATTCTCCAATGTTGTCTGTTCTGATGCATTTGAGTTTCTTACCGATTTCTCTCTCCACCAGGGCATGAAACTCTTTGAACACTCCCAGCAATTGATCTTTTCTCTTCAAGGTGTATGACCAGATCCTCCTTAAATGATCATCTATGAATGTCACAAAGTAAAATGACCCACCAAGTGTTCTAGTCTACATCGGACCGCATACATGTGAATGTATGAGGTCAAGTACCTCTGATTTTCGTTGAGGCGGGGAGCTCTGGAAGGACACTCTGTTCTGCTTTCCAGCCATGCAGTGTTCATACTTTCGTAAGTGTGAGTTCTTCAATTCAGAAAGAACATTCCACCTGCGTAGTATCTCCATCCCCGTTTGACTCATGTGACTGAGCTTTTTGTGCCATAGCTCGGCTGCATCATTACTATTAACTGTATTTATGCTACTATTGGAAAGCTTAGCATGCATCAAATACAGAGTTGAATCTTTCTTTCCTCGTGCCACCACCATTGATCCTTTAGTGAGCTTCCAGGTTCCGTCACTAAAGGTGCTGCAGAAACCTTCATCATCCAGCTTGCCTGTTGAGATCAGGTTTAATCGGATGTCTGGGATGTGCTTGACTCCCCTCAACGCTAGCCTTGTCCCGTTGTCTATTTCAAGACAGATGTCTCCAATACCGACGGCTTTGGACTGGCTGTGATTCCCCATCCTTATAGCACCGTAGTCTTCTGGTGTATAAGATGAAAAGAAGTCTCTACGAGATGTGGCGAGTATGGAAGCGCCACTATCTATCACCCAACTGGTCTCGTGACTGGCAAGATTCACAACATCTTCTTCGTATATTATACAGAATTCTTTAGAGGTTTTTTCCGTGGTAATAGCAACTCTTTCTTGATTAGAGTCACCATCTCTTATGGACTGTTCGTTCTTCAGTTTGTAGCAATCCATCTTCATATGGTCTTTCTTCTTACAGTGGAAATATTATATTTCCCTCGTTCTTGATTTCCCCCGGTTCTTGTCTGATTTACCAGGGCCTCGGCTTTTACTCATCCCACTTCTGGTGTTCTTTTCTGTCACTAGAGCTTCTGAGGTTGAGGTTGATGCTGATTCCTGCATTCTCGTCTCTTTTCTTCCTCAAAGATCCTGGTTTTCGCCATCTCTATAGTGACTTTCCCATCTGCGGCTGAATTGATCATCGTAGATCTGAACGGTTCCCATGATTCTAGTAACGTATGAAGGAGTATTAAGCCATTTACCTCATCACCGAAGTATATGCCCAATCCAGACAGTTCTTTCATGGTGCCGATGAAATCGTTGATATGGCCCGTGTAGACAACAGAACTTGGGCGACGCATGCTGTTCTAGACTCAGGGCCTAGTTGAGAGTACGGGATAGTCCGCGGGGGACTAAACCGGAGAATAATGGAGTCGCCACCCGGTGTGAACCGGGACAAAGGTTTAAGGCCGCACTCACCCCTCGCAAGGGAAGAGCTCAAACCGTTGGGTTCGGAATGGTCCCTTACTTATGTCATTGTGATGATATAATTCATGCAATAAACCAACCGCATCTAATCAATAATCATGTTCAAGTGTCACCTAGATCTAAGATGCTTCCGTCTAATTAACTCCTAATCTAAGTTCGCATGCTTGAAAATAAGTCTTTAAACAATAAACACGCAATATCACACATTGAATATACTAAGCCATCAAACCAACGCAAACAAATAATTACTTAAACATAAATATAAACTAAATTAAATATCATGCATAAAAGAAGAAACATAATCATGCTTTGAAATTAAATAACGAAACTAAGTTAAGACATGCTTAAAATAATAAATAAACAACCTAGAACTACATCATGCTCGAATACAAATTTGGATGAGACGAGATACATGTATCTTAAGTGGTACGTGGCATTGTGTCCCGAGTGCAGACCATACTACCGTCCATTCGGAATCGGCTATGGAATTTACGTCCGGGTTTCCATCCGATATACCACAAAAGGGAACACATATCCCGCTCATCCAACAATCAAATCATGCCTCAAACAACTCTCATGCAATGTATATCAAAAATAAATAAATAAAACGAAAAGAGATAAGTAAAAGGGTGCCCTCAGGTCTAACCTCTTTTGTCGTCTCAAGAAAGGGCGTTACACGTCCGTTGGAAGGGCGAATGATCCGATACTTTTCCGATTTGTTTGCTTACTGTTTTTCCTCGTTGTTTTGATGCTCGGGCTGCTGTTTTAAGTCCGTTTTACTGCTGTTTTGCTGCTGCGTTTTAGGTTGCTGTTTTGGGCGTTTAGTGGACTGTTTTGGGTGATTTTGGTGGTCTCGGGAGGTGCGTTTGTAAAGATTTTTTGGGGAAACTTTTTGGAGATTTTTGGGATGGTTTTAATATGGTTTTAGGACGGTTTTGATGGGCTAAGGACGCAAGGAAACTGACCAGAACAGAAGACTAAACTCGGCAGTTCACTAGTGCAGTGAAGCCGTTTTCAGGGCTGACTTGGGCGCTGATTTGGAGCTGCTTTGGGGGGTCTTTTGCGGCACTTAAGGGCTGGAAATAAGGTTTATTTTAGGATGTTTTAGGGCTGTGAATGGTGGTTGAAAGTCGGCTATGGAAGAGTGTGTTTCAGGCTTGGGCGTGAAAGGGTGTTGGTGAGGAAGGGGGATGCGGCAATTGGAGGGATTCTTCTTCAGGAATGCGGCAATGGAGGCTATTGGGGGATGCTTGGGCGTGTGATGGAGGCTATTGGGGGATGCTTGGGCGTGATTGAGAGGGGGATGTGTGCTAGGGTTGTGAATGGGGGGTGAAGGCCTCTTTTTATAGGCAGTGAAAAGGCTTTCCTTTTTAGATTAGGAAGGAATCTCCTAATTGGTTTCTAATAAGGAATGCATCTCCTAATTAGGATTTGGGATTGGATTTGATTTGGTAATGATTTGGGTTTTGGGCCCTAGGTAAGCTTTAAAACGGAAATCCAACAAGCAACCGAAGCTAAACAACTCAGATAAAATCCAACAAATTCTAATTTCCAACTTTACCCTTCCAACATCTGTTTCCCGCGACTTTCATGACTAAAGAAGTAGTTGCCTCAATACGAGACTCATCATCGGGCTGATATGCAAAAATGCAATGCCTACAGTCGCCCCCACTTTGATGGGACTTGTGCAGTGTGTGACAATGACAATCCTATCAAAGTATGTGCAATGCATTTTTACTTACCTGGCTCGCCAGCTGCCACATGGTTCGCGCCTGCTGTGTGAGTTGATGAGTTGATAGTGCTAACCCCATACCTAGGGTGTCGCAGTAGTTGCGTCTCCGTACCTAGAGTGCCGCAGTGATGATGTTGTTGTTGTCTGAGTGCTAACCCCGTACCTAGGGTGTCGTTGCGGTGATGACTCCGTACCTAGAGTGCCACAAGTGTCTGAGTGCTAACCCCGTACCTAGGGTGTCGCGGTGACGTCTCCGTACCTAGAGAGCCACAAGTGTCTGAATGATAACCCCGTACCTAGGGTGTCGCGGTGACGTCTCCGTACCTAGAGAGCTACAATTCTGGATGCTAACCCCGTACCTAGGGTGTCGCTGGTGACGGTGACGACTCCGTACCTAGAGTGCCACAATATCTGAATGCTAACCCCGTACCTAGGGTGTCGCGCGGTGACGTCTCCGTACCTAGAGAGCCACAAGTCTGGATGCTAACCCCGTACCTAGGGTGTCGCGGTGACGTCTCCGTACCTAGAGAGCCACAAGCCTGGATGCTAACCCCGTACCTAGGGTGTCGCGGTGACGACTCCGTACCTAGAGTGCCACAAATATCTGAATGCTAACCCCGTACCTAGGGTGTCGCGGTGACGTCTCCGTACCTAGAGGGCCACAAGTCTGGATGCTAACCCAGTACCTAGGGTGTCGCGGCGACGACTCCGTACCTAGAGTGCCACAAATATCTGAATGCTAACCCCGTACCTAGGGTGTCGCGGTGACGTCTCCGTACCTAGAGAGCCACAAGTCTGGATGCTAACCCCGTACCTAGGGTGTCGCGGTGACGCCTCCGTACCTAGAGTGCCATAAATTCTGAATGCTAACCCCGTACCTAGGGTGTCGCAGTGACGCCTCCGTACCTAGAGTGCCACAAAGTCTGAACGCTAACCTCGTACCTAGGGTGTCGCAGTGACGCCTCCGTACCTAGAGTGCCACAAAATCTGAATGCTAACCCCGTACCTAGGGTGTCGCAGTTGATATCTCCATACCCGGAGTGCCGTACCTGGCTGATCTGATGTCTCCATACCCGGAGTGCCGTACCTGGCTGATCTGATGTCTCCATACCCGGAGTGCCGTACTTGGCTGATCTGATGTTGAACTGATGTGGGCCTCGCCCCCAGCATGCCATACCCGGCAGAAACTGACACTAAACTGATGTGGGCCTCGCCCCCAGAATGCCATACCCGGCAGAACTGATACTGAACTGATGTGGGCCTCGCCCCCAGAATGCCATACCCGGCAGAACTGATACTGAACTGATGTGGGCCTCGCCCCAGAATGCCATACCCAGCAGAACTGATACTGAACTGATGTGGGCCTCGCCCCAGAATGCCATACCCGGCAGAAACTGATACTAAACTGATGTGGGCCTCGCCCCCAGAATGCCATACCCGGCAGAACTGATACTGAACTGATGTGGGCCTCGCCCTCAGAATGCCATATCCGGCAGAAAATTGATGCTGATACTCTTTCAACACACTGTAGTGTCTCTCTCCGAGATAATCTTGATAGCTAAACATATTTTTGTCCTCAACGGGTGCTTCGCGTCAAAGCCAAGAATCTTCTAAGTACTTGACATACTCAAACCCAATCCTCTGAACGGGTGATCTGAACTAGACTCCTAGTGTGTGTGTGCTAAGGCTCTTTCGCAGCTTATTCCTTAAGTCAGCCAACTCGATGATTTCGCTTCGGAGAATCGGACCAGTGGGTCTAACCAACCTGGATGTCTGGGTCACATTCTGTGATTACTGTAGCATACTCAACATGATATGGTCTTCTTTTATTGCATCATCTCTTTCTTTGGACTTTCTTTTCCTCTTTCTTTTTCTTCCCTTTTTTTTCTCTCTTCTTTTTTTCCTCTTTTTTTTTCTCTCTTTCTTTTTTTCTTGACACGCCTACCCTTTAAGGTAGCATTTCTCCTCATGGTGGTCCTAATACTCGCCCATGGGTAGCTTCACGCTTATTGGTTATAGGCGGTCTATTTTCTTTTCATTACAGAGACTTTTCTTTCTTTATTTTCCAACCATATCATGTATCGTAGCAAAGGCAAATCAGTGTGGACATCCAGGCAAACAGTCATTCACCGATCTACCATCTCTTCAACTGGTCATCTCATCAACCGCTCAGGCTTCTACTGTTGAGATACCCTTATCAAGTGCTTTATGAGTCTAACAGAGATCAATCCATTCCGAATACCAAATAAGAGCGCGTCTCGCACTTCTCGTTTCTAAGGCTTCTCCCTACAGCACACAATGTCATCACTGGACATATGTTTACCCATCAAAGATTTCTCTCTCACTCACTATTTTTTTTTTTCACACTCTAAGGAATTCTTCCTCTCTACGGCTGACCATGTGGGCTTCGCCCCCGGGATCCATACCCGTAACTCAAACTCAAAAATGGGCCTCGACCCTCAGATTACCACCTGAATCTTAACGACGATGTGGACCTCAGCCCTAGGATTTCTACCCAAATTCAACACAGTGCTTCCGCTGTTTCTGATTGGCTTGTCTTTGCCGTTTCTTCTTTTCTTCTTCAAAACCTGTGAATACAAAACACAAAACACACAAAAGGAATGCAATAATGGGTTACATGTATGGATGCATGCATGAGTTTTCTTTATCCCGTCGGGTTAGGTCTTCTGCGGGTGACTATTCAGTTTTCTGTCCCTCAGGCAAAATACAGTTTCAATCTGTCAACGTTGATCGGCTCTGTGAACTCATTCCCTTCTAAGTCCGACAGCCTCACTGCTCCATTTCCCATTACTCTCTGAACGATGTATGGTCCTTCCCAATTTGGTCTGAACTTCCCTCTTGGGTCTGTCGTCGACGGCTTCGACTGCTTGAGTACCAAATCACCTTTCTTGATCTTGGTAGGACGCACCTTCTTGTTGAACGCTCGAGCTAGCCTCTTCTGATAGATCTGCATGTGATGTAAGGACTTCATCCTCTTCTCATCCATCAGAGCCAACTGTTCAAACCTTTGCGAGATCCACTCTTGTTCAGGCAACTCTGCTTCTGCTAATACCCGCATGGATTGTATCTCAACTTCCACCGGTAGTACCGCTTCCATTCCATAAACCAAAGAATACGGCGTGGCTTCTGTTGACGTTCTCACCGATGTTCTGTACCCCCACAAGGCATATGGCAGCTTATCAGCCCAATCTTTGTAGTTCTCAGTCATCTTTGCCAAGCTCGTCTTTATCGTCTTCTTGGCTGCCTCGACTGCCCCATTAGCCTGCGGCCTGTATGGTGAGGACTTGTGATGGCTGATTCCATACTTCTGCAGCATCGCCTTGGTTTCTCCCTGAAATTGGACTCCATTGTCCGTTACCACATGGTGTGGCATACCATACCGGCAAATGAGATTCCGAGCTATAAACTTCGCCATCTGCTTTGCTGTAACATTGCGGAAAGATTCGACTTTTACCCACTTTGAGAAGTAGTCTACGGCCACTACTATAAAGCGATGCCCATTCGATGCATTCGGTCGAATCTCTCCGATCATATCTATTCCCCAAGCTGAGAAAGGCCATGGCTCCGAAAGCCCATGTAATTCTGTGTGCGGCAGATGATTCAAATTGCAGTGTGCTTGACAGTCATGACAGTGCTTTACCAGCTTCGTACAGTCGGCTTCCATGGTTGACCAGTAAAAGCCTTGTCTCACAATCTTGCGGGACAAATTCAATCCGTTCATATGCGGTCCCACATACACCAGCGTGCACTTCTTCCATTATCTTCTGAGCTTCTTCCTTTCTTAAACATTTCAGCTGAATACCATTGCCCTGCCTCTTGCAGAGCTCTCCTTTCAGACTCACATACTGAGAGGCTAACTTCTGAATGGCCACTCGATCTTTTCTGCTTGCTTCTTCTGGGAATTCCCTACGCTCCAAATACCTCTGTACATCATAATACCAAGGTTTCCCATCGTCGACCTCCACTTCTAAGATTATGCCTATCTCATTGACTGGCTTGCTTGCCGTTGTCAACACAAGCGGTCTCATCACCAGTTTTTCTGGATTTTCCCAAGTTGCGGCCAATGTTGCCAATGCATCTGCCATCTGATTCTCCTCTCTCGGCAAATGCTGAAATTTACAATCAGGGATAGTCTGCACCAGACTTCTGAGATGGAATAGATACGGCTTCAACCGTTCTTCCTTCAGTTCCCATTCTCCTTGCATCTGCCGGATCACTAACATCGAGTCTCCGAAAACTTCAACATTCTTAGCCCTCAAGGCTATCAGTGCAGTCAACCCGAATGCACAAGCTTCATACTCGGCCATGTTGTTCGTCACTCCGAAAGTTAGCCTTTTGGCCATAGGCAGGGTTTCTCCCTCAGGGGTTACTATTACAATCCCGATTCCGGCTCCTTTGCAATTCACTGCTCCGTCAAAATACATCTTCCATCCTTGGACTGCTATAGCTTGGATCTCTTCGTCGGGGAACTCAAACTTGTACTGATCCCCTTCAATAGGTTACAAGGCCAGGAATTCTGCCACGGCTCGCCCTTTGATTACCTTTGAAGTGAGGTACTCGACGTCAAATTCAGTCAGCAGTACTAACCATCTGCCTAATTTCCCAACCAGCGAGGGTACCGAGTGCAAGTACTTCAAAGGATTCTCCTTTGCGACCACTTGGATCTTGTAAGACTGGAAGTAGTGGCGTAACTTCTTGGATGCCCATACTACTGCTAGACAAATCTTCTCCACTTCCTGATAGCGAGCCTCGTATGGAAGCAGCTTCTTACTGAGGTAGTAGACGGCATGCTCTACTCCTGTCTCATCGGCTTGTACCATCATCGCCCCCAGCGCTTCAGGTTCAATAGCCAAATAAAGTACCAAAGGCCTACCCTGTCGGAGGGTTTCAACACAGGAGGTTTCACCAAATATTCCCTTATTCTGTCAAATGCTTCCTGACACTGCTCGTTCCATTTTACTGGTTGATCTTTCCTCAACAACTTGAAGATGGGCTCACACACTGATGTCAACTGAGCAATGAACCGACTAATATACTGGATTTCCCGATGAATGCTCTAACTTTTTCCTAACCCAACGGGTATCTATGATGGCTTTTAAGACACAAGGGTTAACATGATGCATGTATGCATGAGATGCATGAGATGTATGTGATGCATGGAATATATAAAATTATAAAAAAAGAAACTTTAAACTACTGGCCCATTATCATTTTAAAGTATTCAATCACACCATCGCGCGGTGCAAACTTGTCCCAGTTGAAAAGGCCCAACAGGTTTACACTTTGCGTGATATGGCTAAATGACTTCAAATAATAAGAGGCCCTATTCACAAAAGGCCCACGGCATTCTAGAAGCTTTTGGCCCAACTGTCAAAAGACACAAACTTGTCCCAGTTTAAATGGCCCAACAGGTTCATACCCTTTGACAGAAGGTCCAACTGGATCCAAATGACGGCGGCCCATCACACATAATTATAAGATAACTAACTACGGGTTCTTATGGCTAAGGTTCACGAGTGGATTCACGGGGTGCGGACAAAGGCTCTCGCAGACGAAGGTTTTGCCCACAACTAGGACTCCCCACTCAAGGGTTCAAACGACCAAGTGAGCGCACCTTTTTTATACCTTACGGTACGTGCCAACGAGTTACGGTGTGTGACTGACTGTCGAATGGACTTCCCGTTGTAGATTCCCCAGAGGGAGGGTGGAGCGAGGCTCTATTAAATACCCAAACCCCTTAGGCTCTTATCGCTTGGTGTCAGGAATAAACAACGAGTCCTCCAAACTAGTCTATCACAACAAGCTACGGGTAATGATCATCTAGGTGCCTTCATAGCTTTTCCTCGAAAGGTAGTGAATGAAGGAAGACACCCAACCACCACCTAGCTTTAACTAAGCCTTTGATTAACCCCCTCAACCCACTACAGACACGGTCAACTAATGCATAAATTATAAACAACACAAGACATGATTTCGAGGCCGATTCTCTATCCCCAGTGGAGTCGCCAGACTGTAGACAACAGAACTTGGGCGACGCATGCTGTTCTAGACTCAGGGCCTAGTTGAGAGTACGGATAGTCCGCGGGGGACTAAACCGGAGAATAATGGAGTCGCCACCCGGTGTGAACCGGGACAAAGGTTTAAGGCCGCACTCACCCCCTCGCAAGGGAAACCTCAAACCGTTGGGTTCGGAATGGTCCCTTACTTATGTCATTGTGATGATATAATTCATGCAATAAACCAACCGCATCTAATCAATAATCATGTTCAAGTGTCACCTAGATCTAAGATGCTTCCGTCTAATTAACTCCTAATCTAAGTTCGCATGCTTGAAAATAAGTCTTTAAACAATAAACACGCAATATCACACATTGAACATACTAAGCCATCAAACCAACGCAAACAAATAATTACTTAAACATAAATATAAACTAAATTAAATATCATGCATAAAAGAAGAAACATAATCATGCTTTGAAATTAAATAACGAAACTAAGTTAAGACATGCTTAAAATATAAATAAACAACCTAGAACTACATCATGCTCGAATACAAATTTGGATGAGACGAGATACATGTATCTTAAGTGGTACGTGGCATTGTGTCCCGAGTGCAGACCATACTACCGTCCATTCGGAATCGGCTATGGAATTTACGTCCGGGTTTCCATCCGATATACCACAAAAGGGAACACATATCCCGCTCATCCAACAATCAAATCATGCCTCAAACGACTCTCATGCAATTGTATATCAAAAATAAATAAATAAACGAAAAGAGATAAGTAAAAGGGTGCCCTCAGGTCTAACCTCTTTTGTCGTCTCAAGAAAGGGCGTTACACGTCCGTTGGAAGGGCGAATGATCCGATACTTTTCCGATTTTTTTTGCTTACTTTTTCCTCGTTGTTTTGATGCTCGGGCTGCTGTTTTAAGTCCGTTTTACTGCTGTTTTGCTGCTGCGTTCAGGTCACTGTTTTGGGCGTTTAGTGGACTGTTTTGGGTGATTTTGGTGGTCTCGGGAGGTGCGTTGTAAGATTTTTTGGGGAAAATTTTTGGGGATTTTGGATGGTTTTAAGATGGTTTTAGGACGGTTTTGATGGGCTAAGGACGCAAGGAAACTGACCAGAACAGAAGACTAAACTCGGCAGTTCACTAGTGCAGTGAAGCCGTTTTCGGGCTGACTTTGGGCACTGATTGGAGCTGCTTTGGGGGGTCTTTTTGCGGCACTTAAGGGCTGGAAATAAGGTTTATTAGGGTGTTTTAGGGCTGTGAATGGTGGTTGAAAGTCGGCTATGGAGGGTGTGTTTCAGGCTTGGGCGTGAAAGGGTGTTGGTGAGGAAGGGGGATGCGGCAATTGGGGGATTCTTTCTTCAGGAATGCGGCAATGGAGGCTATTGGGGGATGCTTGGGCGTGTGATGGAGGCTATTGGGGGATGCTTGGACGTGCTTGAGAGGGGGATGTGTGCTAGGGTTGTGAATGGGGGTGAAGGCCTCTTTTTATAGGCAAAGGGAAAAGGCTTCCTTTTAGATTAGGAAGGAATCTCCTAATTGTTTCTAATAAGGAATGCATCTCCTAATTAGGATTTGGGATTGGATTTGATTTGGTAATGATTTGGGTTTTGGGCCCTAGGTAAGCTTTAAAAGAAATCCAACAACAATGAAGCTAAACAACTAAGATAAAATCCAACAAAATTCTAATTTCCAACTTTAAATTCCAACATCTGTTTCCCGCGACTTTCATGACTAAAGAAGTAGTTGCCTCAATACGAGACTCATCATGGGCTGAATGCAAAAAAGCAATGCCTACAGCCGCCATAGCGTACCTTCCTGGTATTTCCAAACATCATTTTCTTGATTAGTAAGCTTGTATTGCCAGTACTTTGCTCGGAAAAGCTCCTCCAGCTTTCTCTATAAGACACGTGCCATTTGTTTCTTCACTGACAGGTTGACGATATATCGTCGATCCACTGACGAATAATACTGCATATTTTCTGGTGAAGATTGTTCCACTTTACTTCCGACATTTCTTCTGTTTTCTCCTCCAGAAATACCGACCCATCATAATCCTTCACATATAGAAGGTATTTCATTCTTCCTCTCCATGTGAAATAATTGGTACTAGTCAACAAAATCATTTTTCCGACACCCCCATCCTTCATTAAATTTTAAGCAGAATTTTAAAAAACAGACCTCATCGTTACGTCCAGAATGGTCAAAAATGATGGAAATGACACTTCGTTTGTCAAAATCCGGCACAGGGACCAATTTACAAATTTCAGAAATTACAGGTTTCAAAGTACAATTTCCAAAAGTTCAAAATAGAATTACGGAAAAATTCAGGGACTAAAATGCAATTTTAAAAAAATTTAGAGGCTAAAATATAATTTCACGAAAGTTCAGGGACCTTTCTGAAATTTACCAGGTAATGCTGACGTGGCAAAGATGACGTGGCATCTGCTGACGTGGTGCTGACATGGTGGACGACGTGGCAGATGATGTGGCTGCTGACTGATCATTGACGTGGCCGATGAATGTGCGCTGACGTGGCGCTGATTGGGTGCTAACTGGGCGACACATGGCGGCTGACGTGGTCGTCTTCTTCCTTGAGCGGCGCGTTGATGCGTGTGGAGCGCGTGGACCACCTTCTGTAAAGTGCATGGAGCGCGTGAGGATTACTGGGACCTCCGTTTGATCGTCGGAAAATACCACCGTGCTCGTCTCGCTGTGAAAAATTCGATGGTATGCTCAAAATCGATTTTTGACAACTTTCATCGGTACCGAGTTTCGGGATCCCACCGTGGAACCTTAACTCCTAATACAACTTATTGTGATGAAACACACTCAATAGAGGAGAAATGAGAGAAAACTCTTCTTTATATCACAAATAAAGAATTACGAAGCTTACACGAAACTTTACAAAAAAAAACTCTCAAAATACACTCTCAACTCTCTGTGTTTACTCTCTGGATTTTGGGATACATTAACAATGGATTTAGGGCTCCTTATATACTGCCCAAACCGTGTGCTACAGTGCCACACGGTTTGGCAAGGCTGGCAGCAAGTTGGATCAACTTTCGGTGGCCATCTCTTCAAGCTTTCGGTGGAGATGCTTGCCAACTTTCATCCTCTGTCCTTTGCTGCTTCTGGAGTTCACTGCATGGGGCATGCATGATGACTTCAACAGGTGTTGTGTAGTGAATTGGGTTTGCGCCTCAAGGGATACCAGCTTTTGTGAAAGGGTGAGGAACTAGGCTAACGGTGGTTCACCACACATACGCACCGCTTGTTGATCGGTATATATTTTTGAAGAAAATACTTTTAACATCCATAACAGTTTTTTCCCTTTATCTTTTTTGCAATACGTTTTCAAATGAAACAGTTTTTAAAATTGATGTTTCAACATCTGTAACAGTTCCTTTTAATTTTCTAACACGTTTTAATTTAATTTTCTAAAACGTTTTTGATTTTCTTTTTAAAGTGCAAAGTTTATAATCATTATTTTTATGTTAAAAAACGTATGCTAATTATTTCATCACCTTAAATGAGTCAAAACGTTGTGGAAAAAAAAATCTCTGTATAAAGACTATTTTTCCTCTTTTGCATACATCGAAAAAATAAAAACCAGAGCAATTTCTGTGGAAAAAACCCTCTACTGTCTGTTTCGTCCTTGAGATTCCAGACAAAGTTTGAGTGTGGGTGTGAGTATACCGATCGGTATTTATACTAACCGATTGAGACAGAAATTTTTTGATTTGTTTTATCTTAGGGATGTCGAGATCGAATTACTGCAAACATAATTTCTGGACAGAACCGCGAAACGTCTTAAAGATAACAACTTAATCCGCTATTCAACCCAGTTACGATTTTATTTTTCGTGGCTAACAATAATATTATTCTGATCTTTGCAATCTATTTCTACAAAGTCTAATACCATGACTAATCGTAACATTATCAGGGCTATATTTTGGAGATCACTTGTGATATGATGAGATGCGCCAAAGTCAAAGATCCAATTGGAACAGCTCATGGGAGCAGCAATATTGGCCTGTAGGGTTGATGTGCAAGGCTGAGATGGTTGGGAGATCACTGAGTATGTTTCAAATAACAGCACTTTTTAGCAGAATGGCCTTCTATTAGTTCTATGCCACAAAATTGAAGTTTTAAAGTTTGCTTCATAGTTCACCAGTTATTGAAGTTTTTTACAAAATTATCTAATGTTATGTTTTGAATTGGATACAAATAAATTTAAGAAGACTTAAATATTACCCGAAAGATGCCAACACAAACAAAGCCTAATTAATAACTTTATTTCGAATATAAATAAGACATAGCAACTACATTTATGTGGCAAAAAAAGCGAATCAATTCACAATTGACCGTCTTCCGCCAACTGTCATTCTATTTTTTAAAAGAAATTTGACCTTAATTTTTACGAGTCTACTTGCTACTTCTTTAATGGTGATTCTCTCGTCAGGTAAATCTCTTGTACACTCTATAGCCAAACTTAAAATAGATGACACACATTCTTCCTTTGCAACAAAATGTTCATCCTCCGTTAGCAAATTGGCATCAACAACCTCAACAACTCTACTATGTAATGAGTCATTGACCCATTGCTTCAAACTCATTTCTCCTACAAAAATTGCGTCTGTCGGCTTCTTCCTAGTAAAGGTTTCCATAAGCATAATACCATAGCCGTAAACATCACATTTTCTTGATATTTTTCCTTCGGTTCCAAACTCTACAAATGTTATTAGTTTCATTTCAAGATAAGCAAATAATTATTTGACATAAAATTGAGAAACAAAAACAAAAGCTCTAATTTGAAAAATAAAATGCAATATTTGGAATGAATTACCTGGTGCCATATAACCAATTGTTGCTAAAGTCTCTGTTTGCGTTGAAGTGACTTCCCCAGCTAATAGTTTTGCAATGCCAAAATCACTCAAATGAGCGACCATATTTTCATCTATCAAAACATTATTGGGCTTCAAGTCACAGTGAATTACCGGGCTTGAATAACCAAAGTGGAGATATTCTAATGCAAATGCCACATCTATCATGATGTTTATCCTTTGCAAAATATCCAAAAAGTAATTTTCCGAATACAACCACTTCTCTAGGTTGCCATTGGGCATGAATTTTAATACTAAGGCTTTAAAATCTTCATTTGAACAACTACTGATGATTTTGACAAGGTTTCGATGGCGAAGATTTTTCATGACTTCACATTCAGCATTAAAGCTTTTAAATGCTCCTTCGAGGTGCAGGTGAAATACCTTCACTGCAAGTGGCATCCCATCTCGAAGTGTTCCCTTATAAACAGAACCAAAACCCCCTGCACCAAGTAGGTTGTCCATACTGAACCCATCGTTGCTGTATAAAGATCTTGGTAAGAAATTCTTCTCCATGTTTCTTCCAATGACATATTCACATTAATAGGCGGCTTTGTCCTCATTTGTCGACATTTAAACAACACAAGTATGAGAGCAAAAACAAGTACGGTTAATGCAATACTTACTGGCAAGACGATCGTTATAGCAATTTTTATCCTTGATTTTTGATGCCTCTAGTTTTACATGGTGAGACTTGAAGTTTGGACGGACCACACAATGCAAGATTGCCTATAAATGATTCGGCAGAGAATTTTGCAAATGACCCTTTTGTAGGAATTTCTCCTTCCAATTGATTCAATGACATATTTAAATAATTAAGGTACAAGAGTGCTTCCATAGACTTGGGAATAACTCCAGAAATATTGTTATTGGATAAATCCAAATATTCCAACCTTTTTAAGTCTCTCATTGATTCAGGAATTGGACCTTGGAATGAATTATCACTTAATGAAAGATTTTGTAGATCTGATAAGCCTCCAATAGTGGCTGGGATATCACCTGATAAATGATTCCTCGACAATTCCAACATTCTAAGAACCTTCAAATTTCCAATTTGTAATGGAAGAGATCCATTTAGAAAATTGTATGTCAAGTTCAAATCAACAAGTCTTTAAGCTTCCACAATGTTGAGGGAATTGTGGAAGTTAAATAGTTGGAGCCTAAATAGAGATATCTTAGAGAAGTGAGATTACCGAAACATGCAGGTATAGATCCTGAAAGCTTATTGTTGATCAAGGACATCACAAACAGTGCTTTCAATTGACAAAGATCATCTGGGATCAATCCTGTCAGCTTATTTTCTGGAAGATATAGACCTTGAAGCTTTTGAAGTCTGCCAAGTGTAACTGGAATGGACCCGCTTAATTCATTGCTTCCCAAGCCTAAAAGAATCAAGTTTTTCAAATTCCCGATTTCGTTAGGAAGAGTGCCACCAATGTTGCAATTGTCCAGGGATAATTTTTGCAGAGACGTAGACAAATTCCCGATAGAACTTGGAAGGATTCCATTTAGCGGATTTTTCATAAGCTGTAACATTTCTAAATTCTTGCAACTTGCCAAGGAAGAAATAAAGCCCATATCTGGAGTAGAAGATTTCAAGTCATTGTCAAGTAAACTGAGCCACCGGAGGTATCTTAAATTACCGAAAGTGCTGGGAATAAAGCCCGAAAATGAATTAATCGCCAATTCTAGATTGATGAGCTTGGAAAGATTGTTGATGGTGTTGGGAATAATTCCACTGAAATTACATGACGGCAAGTAAAGATCCTCAAGATTTGGAAGCCCAATATCAATGCTTGATGGAAGACCTCCTGAGAGTCCATTGAAACCAAGAGCAAGTGTTTTCAATGTTGACATGTTGAAGATTGAAGCTGGAACTTGTCCCACTAGATTGTTAATTTCCAAGCTTAATATCTCTAGATTACGAAGATTACCAATTTCATGTGGTATATCTCCTGCAAACAGTAGATTAAAAAATATAAGACTCCACAGCAAGTTAAGTTTTAATGTAGCACATTTTGGTCCATTTAGATGAGAAGGACTCAGATATATATATATAAAATAATTTTGGATTTAATTGGTTTTTTCTAGAGTAAATTATTAATAAATCTAATTTTGACATAAATTCTTAATTATATATTCATTGATTTAGTGCACGGTTTTATGACAGCACAAAAAATAAAGTTACCTGTCATTGTCAAGTAGAGCTTTAGAGAAGTTTGTCAAGTGAATTTAGAGTTATCAAAGCCTAACTAAGACACTTCCGCATTGGGTCCAAAGTTTGTCAATACACAGTTAAAACTGTGCTTACTAATCTAAAGGTTATTATTTTACTGTTAGTACTAATCTAAAGTAGGTTATAAATAAATTCACCTGTCAAGTAATTATTCGAAAGAAACAATTTGTTGATTGATATCATATTCTCAATATCTTTTGGAACAGTTGATGCGAGTTGATTCCTTATCACCGAAAAGATACGAAGTTGTGTACATTGCCACAAATTGTATGGAATTGGACCTTTCAAATAATTCCAATCAACATAAAAATTTTCAATAACTGATATATGTTGACATAGAGCCCTAATTTTAGAAAGAAAGTATTATATATACCTTCCATCAAACTTTAAAAAAGCCCCCGCCTCCCAAATTTATTATATGCTTATTAGTATTTTATTATTTAAAAATGAATTTTCATTTAAAAAAATTGGTTTTTATCTTCTAGGGGGTAAGTAGACCGGGCCGGCGGTTCGGTTCCGGTTCGGAACCGAACCGAACCGTCCGGTTCCGGTTCCACTTTGTGTGGAACCGGAACCGAACCGGTTAATTCCGGTTCGGTTCCGGTTCCACACTAAAATGGAATCGGAACCGGAACCGGAACCGGAACCGAACCGTTCGGTTCCGGTTCCGGTTTCCGGTTCCATTCGGTTTTTTTTTTTTTTTTTTTTTTTTGAAAATAAAAGTTAAATTACAAATAATTACTTAAATTATTTTTTTGAAAATAATTACAAATAAAATTACATAATTACAAATAAAATTATGTAAATTACAAATTACGTTAAATTACATTACATAATTACACTAAATTACAAATAATTCTAATTTAACAAATTAAAAAAAAATATTAATCCGTTTCCACCGGAACCGTACGGTTCCGGTTGGAACCGTTGGAACCGTTGGAACCGAACGGTTCCAACGGTTCCAACCGGTTCGGCTAGGGAGGAACCCTAACCGAACCGGTTAGGTTCCGGTTCGGTTCCGGAACCGGGTTGGAACCGGAACCGTCCGGTTCCAACCGGTTCGGTTCCGGTTCGGTTCCGGTTCCGAACCGGAACCTTGGCCGGGTCTAGGTGTGTAGAATCTTTTTCCGAAATCTAATCAGTCAAAAAACAATATTTTATTAGATCTTGGAGTTGGTTATTGGTAAGGAATAGTCTTAAAAGCTATTAATTTTTACCGACGTTCATTTCGCCTTTTCTACCACATATTTTCACCGTTTTATTATTCTCAACTTATTTATCTATTTGATCTTACTCATGAGTCGTTAGATCTGAATTTTGCACTGATTTTTTTATAGATTATATATGATGGGATAATTTAAATATAATTAAATTTTAACCTATATTACTTATAAAACATATATAACATAAATGTAATGAAACTTAGGAGAACTCAACTTGAATCCAAATTCAGCTACCACCTATATAATTCTAAATTTTCATAAAATATTTGTTTTAAAATTTCTAGAACAATAACAAAAATACATTACTTCTACTAGGAAAAAAAATTACAAATTACTTAGAAATTCCTAATCTTACTATGCAATGATGATACTATGCCACAAATGTTGCAATTCTAACGCTAGGATATCCAAAAATAAATAATAAATGCTACCATACCTTGGAGTTTGTTATCGGTGAGATATAGAGATAAAAGCTTAGACATATTCCCAAATAAATTTAAATGTAATTAAATTCCAACCTATATTATTTTTAAAACATGCATGATAGAAGTTTAATTAAAAAAAAAAAAAAAAAAAAAAAAAAAAAAAAAGGACTTCTGATAACTCAACTTAGGAAAAATTTACGTATTTCTTAGGAAAAATCTTACTATACAACGATAATGATGTTACACATGCTATAATTCTAATTCTAGGGGTATCCAAAATAATATAAATACTACAATCATACCTGGAGTTTGTTTTCCTCGAGATATAGTCCTAAAAGCTTAGTCATGTTCCCAATTTCTTTCGGTATGGCCCAGTTAAAGATATTAGAAGACAATAATAAATCTTGCAGGTGCCACTGCACTGATAAAGTGGAATGTATTTTCCCCTCAAACATGTTATTATACAAGGAAAGATATGTTAGATTTGGAAGATAGTTACAAATATTGCTGGAATTTCCGTTGATAGTCTATTAATACCGAAATTAATAACCAATACTGATGGTAGATTGACCACGATAGAAGGGAAAGAACCGGTAATTGGTTTTTATGGAAATCAATTACTTTCAGCGAAGATATGTTAAACATTGAGGGTGATATGGTACCCGAAAGTTGGTTACCTGAAAGATAAAGTTCTTGCAGAGAAGACAAGTTGGCCAAGGTTTGAGGGATTGTCCCTACAAAATTGTTATTTTTCAAATACAAGTGTTGAAGTTTGAGAAATGACCAAACCATGATGGGATCTCTATGTTGAAATTATTGAAATTGAAATTAATATATTTCAGTCGACGTAAATGAGCCAATTCTTCCGGTATAGAGCCATAGAAACTGTTGTTTCCCATGGCTAACACTGAAAGAAAAGAAAGATTTTCAAGTTGAGGAGGGATTGTGCCTGTGAGAGACAAGTAAGAAATATTTAAGGCTGTAACTCTCCGATGGCGGGAGGCTGCAAGTGATGCCAATCCAATTGCACAATGAGGTGATTGTTGACCAATTATTAGCTAATAAATTATTAGGATCATGAGTGACATGAGATTTCAAGATAAGAAGAGCTTCTTGATCTGTGGTAATATTGGTTACACCAGCGGTAGTAGTAACCAAGGAAAGGAGAGGTAGTCAAAAAAGAAAGCTATAATGATCAAACTGAGAGAAGGATTTTTCTCCATGTTGAAATTCGGTAATGGATGGATAATGATGAGTAATTGGGTATAAATAATGAAACCATCGTATAATTTCCAAGAAGCTGACTGCTAATGTTTTTAAAGTCAATAGGACATACATGCAAGAAAGTCTTTTGGACTTTTCAGCACCGATTGCTAGATGGGCATGAATTTAGGATATAGCACATGTTACAAGATTCTGCGACTAGATGGCCATGAATATAGCACATGTTACAAGATTCTGCGACTAGACAAATCCAAATTGGGGTTACTTATGAATCTGATAGTGAAATTGATTTGATAACGGATCTGATTCGAAAACAATCTCATTTCATAAAATTGATTTGAATTTTAAATTATTCGATCCGATTCGATAAAATTATTATGAATTTATGAATTTTCAAATCAATTTTTTGAATCGGATCTGTTATCAAATCATATTTGTTATCAAATTGAATCCACTATTGGATTTATTATCAAATCAAATTCTCTATCGGATTCAGATTTATTATGAAATCGGATAGAATCCGATTCGATCCAATAATTATCAATTTTATCTTATCCGATTCAAAATTCGACGAACCAACCAAACATGATTTGATCTTCAGGAGCCAAATCTAATATGATGTCCTGGCCTAATGGATCATTGAGTATAAAAAATGAAAACATAGAAGCTAACTGCTAAAGTTTTTTAAAGTCAAGAGGACATATGAAAGAGAAGTCTTTTGGACTTTTCATCACTGAGTGCCAGATGTGCATGAATATAGCACATGTTACCACATTCTGCGACCAGACAGATCCAAATTGGGGTTACTATAAAATATCAGTCATTAATTGGACCTAATTTTTTATTTCCCTTTTCGTTTCATTAACTTTATAACAACTATCCACAGATTAAGGCTTACGGCATTTACTTTCAAAACATTATTTATTTATGGATGAGGAAAATGAGTGCTCTTGGACTTTAT